>QYTT01078611.1:0-22778 GCA_006980735.1 Dasypogon diadema | reverse complement strand
GGGGTGGTGGTTTTAGGGGTGAGTCCTGTTGACTCTCCGCCTTCTGAAGGAGCCTTTCGTTCCTCGTTAGTTGAATTAATGATAGCAGTCGACTCTGCTTTATTCACCTTATCCGGGGTCAAGCAGTCCACTTCTGGAAATTTGAAATAGTCTCCGTGTTTGTATACTGCAGATGTGAGCAATGGACTCGAATGACAATTTATCGGTAGAACTCCTGAAGATACTGGCGGGGTTGGCACTATTTTCGCTGTTGTTCAGTATCTGCTTGGGGGAAAAAGTGAATCGGTGGACTGAGGACGTTGCGGGGAGCTCAAAGTTCCTGGGAGAGTTTTGCTCCGCCAGCACCTGTTCGCTCTGCTTCATTTTCGGGGAGCAAATTTCGCCGCCGGCGGGAATTTCGTTCTCCTTGTCGTCCGTACAATTGTGCAGTTGGCGACCTGACAAATCTGAGCCAGTGTCCGCGTGTTGCACGTTAACAGGACTCAGTGGCTGTGTACCAGCGGCCGAAAGGAAATCCTCGTGACGCAAGTGCGTTAGACGGGAAGTGGAATGCGCTTTTAAGGCGCTAGGCGACGACGCCATTGCCAGAGGCGAGTTCGGTCGTCGTTCGCACAGAGAAAAGCGCCTCGAGCGCGATGAACTAGATGCACATATAGACTGGCAAGAAGACGTGGACGTCGTCGTCGAGGAAGACTTCACCAGCTTGGGTCGGATAGAAAACTTACGATGAACCTGCGACTCCTGCTGTTGTTGATATGGTTGCTCTGAGCGACACATCTCATGCAGAAGACCTTGTTTGGAGCTGGTCGGTATTGGCACTGGAATTGGAATCGGTACTGGCACGAGTACCGGCACTGGCACTGGAATCGATATCGTGCCGGCGAGTTGATTTTCGGTGAAAAGCGAGGGGTTAAGGGTCGTTGTGGACAGTGATGATGAGATGACTGGCGTAAATATAAAACGGCTATTACAACTATCTGTGCTTGACTCTAATGCTATTGGCGAAGACATTTTATCAACTAGTAATACTTCGTTTCTTGGTGTTTTGTTCAGTGTTAAATTCTCTAAGTCAGAACTCAGTTCGTCGACAGGACTGCTAACTGTTTCGACAACATTGCCTGTTCTGGAAGTGCCGGCGCTTTGGAAAGCCTTTGGATCTTTGCCGTCCATTTCTTCTAAATTGTCTGTGGCGTGATTTTCACGATCCGATCCAAATATTTCACAGTTCTGATAACAAGTTTGGTTATTCTGCTGCCGCTGTCGACACTTGCTACGCTGGAACAGCAGATTCTTCAACCAGTAAAAGATAAGAATGCATAAGATGACTATCCCAAAGAGGGAGACGGCTAGAACAGCAGTTACCGGTGGTTTGGGCTCAATCCAAGATACTTCGACGCGGTCAAAGGATACCCCAGCCCCACCAGAGTTCGCTACTGCTTCTTCTACTTTCGGGATATTGCTGCTGTCTATTATCGATCTTGTCTGGTGGCTATGCAATTGCTTCTTGGAGTTGAAATTCTCGCTTCTGAGGAAACTTTGAGTGTACCGCTGGTGCAGTTTCTTCTCGGCTTCTGGCTCATAGTTTGTACTTGTGGAGTTTTTGAAACCATGTATCGATGTATCTGTTGCCTTCAGGCTGTTGTTGTCATTGCTAACATCGAACTTCCGGGTCTTCTTTGGCAAAGTGAACGGTAGATGTTGTTTGGATAGTTTGCCGCTGTTGCTGCGATCGCCGTCACTTTCTGGTAACAATAGTGAATGCAAGCGGGCGTTCACTCTCTTTGATGTACGATACTCTTTGGTTCGGTATTTTAAAACTGCTTCGGCGCGATTTATAAGCGGAAGTAGACGCGATGTGACTTTACCTAAAAAAAATGTTTTCCCAGCCCCCTGTGCCGCTTGATGCGCACCTAGTGCATTGCCGAATTTACTGTAAAACTCTATGGAATCATCGTCTATTGAATTGCTATCGTCGTCTGCTTCAATTTGGGATGCCATGGTGTTACTGATGTTACCTAATTCAAGGAAGAGACATTTTAATCTCTGCTGGCATAAATGGAAATTATTTGCAAAAGAAGGAGCAATCTTGAAGCCGGCGGTGATAGTGCCGCAACAGAAAAAGGATCGGGATGAGTTTTTGGGATGAGATTCAAGCTGCCTTAAGTCTAAATCACCATCTTTTACTCACATTTTTTCGAATTAGGAGCGTCCTCGGGATTTTTTTAAGCTGCATGTATAAGCAGTTCGCTATTTAACGGAAGACGGAAGCTAAGGAAACGACGCAACTTCCTGGAAAACCGTTGTTGTATATATCCCGCAGTGAAAGCAACTTAAGCTGAAATCCACAGCATTTTACCACCCCAAAGCAAAAAGCACAATCTTTTTTCGCCTTTTTCTAATCAGTAGTCAAGGATTTCGTGAAATTCACAAGAATTTAGAATGTTTTAACCTGAAATGAGAGAAAAACACATCTTCTTAATGTACTGGACACTCATATACATAATAAAGGCGGCAAAGAGTACACTAGACTTGTTTAGGAGGTGGTGCACGCAATTAATATTACCGAACTGAAAACCCCGGACGAAAACTTGTTTACCCAGATCAGATCGAATCTCTGCACTCACACAAACACACGTACACGAATGCACAAACAGACAGAGTGGGGGAAATCCCAATCTGAATATAATAAAACCCTTTTGACCTGATTTCTGTTCATTTCTACCGCGTTACGATAACCATTTGCGCTTCTATCCTCTGTGGGATGCTCACTAGAATCACTACAGAAATAACAGGGAGCTCCACTCGTACCTGCGATTCTATTTCGATTCAAACAATAGCCAAGAGCCTGGTTCTGGAGAGGGAAAATTGTTTTGAGTCCTACTCCCGGCCAAAAAACCACAGAAAAATGGGTCACCCAGCATTCACCATGGACCGTATAATGAATCACATGTTGGTAGCTCAACGAGGAAGATGGAAATTGCTCCTCTGCTCTCTCACCTTGAAGAAATATGAACTCTGTGTTTAGATGCTACCCCGATTGGCCCGATTCTAGGAAACAATAGGAGCTTTTTAGCATTTATTTGCTCCTCTGAGCAGGAGACAGATGTAAAGCCCACTCACTGTCTGCTGTCTCCAGAGATGGCATACGCAGAAGGGAAAAACCACGACGGGTAGAGTAGATAAGTACTACTCCTTCTTTTTATGTATCCGTCAATATCCTGCCAGTTGAAGAGGCCGGTAAAGATCTCGTCCTACATCCGGAATAATCTGTACATGTACATACTTTGCATCACAAAACAACATCCTTTTTACGCTCTGTGACGTTCTCCTCCCCTCCCCTCCCCGTCCAAAGTACAACGGTAAGTAAATATTGTGTGTTGGTTGGTTTGGTTTTGGAGAAAAAGCCCACGAAACTGGGTCAGTTGTGGCTTTCAATAGATATTAAAAGTATATATGGTATAAATGTGTTGGGGTATTGTGACATGCCCTCTTCGAAAAGGCACCTGACTCCTTTTCTCCTCCTCCTCCTCCACGTCTTCCTTTTAAACGTTATTACCGATTCTTCTGTACATGGGGAAAACGTGAGAAAAGGACTCTTTGAATTTTGTGGATACTATTTTGTCACTCGTTTTCCCACAAAAGGAAGCCATTTGCATTAGATCCAATCTTTTGGTACTACTCTGCTCGAGTAGAAAAACCGGAAACACAAAAAAAGTAGTAAAGCCTTAGAAAAAGAGGAAAGAGCAGGACCTTTCGCGATCTATTTACATCACAATTTGCATATTTATAGAAAAATAAAAGTTCTAAGTTCGTAATGTATGTATGTACTTTCTTGCTATGGACGAAGCTGTATATGGGCAATTCAATGTCTATGCCCAAAACCAAAACCTTCGAAACTACAAGCCATGCACAAGAAGAGGAGGAAGAACATATGAACGCTTCAAGATAGTAGTATATGGGCCGGCAAAGGTAAGCCCAATTTCGCCTATCTTAAAGCATTCATAAAAATGAGTTCAGTGTTCCCAACTTCTCCTTGTGCATGGCTTGTAGTTTCGAAGGTTTTGCTATGCCTAAGGGAAGAGGTACAATGGCGCGGCAGCGGTTGAAGCCAAAGCGCACCTTACAGCAGATCGTGCGGCTGAAGCAAAGGTTGCGGCAAACTGAATTACATTTGTGATGTGAACACCCACGCCGGTGGTGGCGTGGGTTCGAATCCCGCACAGGTCACGGCGATATTTCTGGGTACCAGTGGTTGAGGCAATTCTACTGACAAGAATTGTACTTGTGAAGCCACAAAGTTCATGCCAAAAAATTGTGGCTCATGTGCAACATTTGTCAGGTTAAAATTTTCCAATCTCCCCTTCCCTAATTTCCTTCCGCCTAAAGCTGTACTGTGAACATCATAAGGCTGACCCCTAAGTTTAGGTAACACATAAAAAAAAACATCCTTGCCAAAAACAAAGAAATTGTGGATAAAGAAGAGAAGTGACCACTGGTGGCAAAATATTGTTAAGTCAGAAAACTTCGATGAAATGTTTGAAAATTTCCGAATTTCTAAACTCTTTCCCATCAAAGCTGCGCTTACATGACTCTAGTTCAAGTCGATCCAAGATTACATGTCTTTCAAGTCGGCTTGGAGGCGGCATGTAAGCGTGGTAAATGAGAATTGTTTTTCAACCGCTTTTAGTGTCAGTTCAACCACTGAATCTCTCAATCCCCGTTTACTTTGCATTTGGGCTGCCATTTCAACTCGACTCAAGCACCCAAGTGCGATCTTCTTGCCTTGTTTGCTTAGTTTCCTCTAAGATCTTGTTTTCCATCATGGCAATTAATTGGTAAATGCATGTACAACATACAAAATATTGGGCATAACCAAAACCTCCCAAACTACAAGCCATGCACAAGAAGAAGAGCAAGAACATTGAACCCTTTGCAAGGCCTTTGTATAACAAATACCTTAATAAGTTTGGTCTACCGTTTGTAACACCATGAAGAAGCCACCGCAGGCCAATGAAAGTTACTAGATTCCTATTCCGGATCAAAAGTTATGTCGATTTATGCATGTCCGTCTGTCCGTCTGTCAACGATTACGGGAGAAGGGAGCAACGTAGAGAGCTGAAATTTGGTATGCGAGTTTGTTATTTTATTTGTGAGGTTGAGTTCGTAGATGAGCACAATCAGACTCTAGTGGAAAAATGTAACGAATTTTTCTTCATAAAATTAATATATTTTTTCTCCCATTCCTCTATGTTAATGTTAATCAGTTGTTTACTTTAACATATGTCTCCCTTCTGTTGCGACAAAAATTAGGAATTTTTCAAATTTAGAGATAGCGGCAATTGAAGCTGGCTTCAACATGAAGCTCGTCGCTGTGAGCTCCTAATTTCTTGTCGCTTGCAGCTCTGAACGTAATTTCGTCCTTAAGATAGGCGAAATTGGGCTTATATACTTCACCATGCCATGTACTGCTATCTTGAAGCGTATATCTTCATAGATATAGCGAATTCATCTCAGTGACTATCTCAAACGCTATTTCAGTAAAATTTTCCTGCAGTAAATCTGAGTTCGGACACACTGCTAGTCCGTGATGTAGATGTAAACAACCAAACAAACTGCCAATATTGAAAGTGTACTGGATGCACAGAAATTTCCCGAATTGTACCAGTGCACAAATACTGGAATTGATAAAACCCCTGATCGTGAAAATTTACTGACAACGGGAACAAGTACAAATAATAAACCACTCGAAAATAACAAAATAACCGTACGAGACCCCAAGAAGCCAAAATGTAAGGAATTCTCTAAACCAAAATGGCCGCAATTCTAAAAAGTCACTTGCACCTACCTCTGATTCTAATCTTGATTAATCTCCACGAAGCACACTTTTTGGGTGGTAATAAACTTTAAAACATTTCTCACTAATTGTCACTAAACACCATCTCCACAAAAACCATTTTAAAAATTTTACACTATTTTCACTGATACCACAGCTGATTTTGCTCTGCAATGAAAATAACACAACATTTATTTTTCACAAGGCAAACCAAACAACACAGTTTTCTGAATAAAATAACGAATTCCCAAAATGCAATTGGAAATACGCGTACGCGACGAACAATTAATAGCTTTTATTCCCGAATTTGCAAATTTTCGCCGAGGCGAAGAATGTTTGACACGCACAAAGAATTACTTCATACTGCTGGAACGAAACGGAATTGAAATCAATGTCTGCTAGACTGCAACAGTGTACCCTGTATTGGCTTGTTGCAAGATTCTAAAGTCAAAAATATTACGAATGCATGGCATATGTAAGAAGCTTTTAGTTTTTGCTTTGCCTTTCAGGTCACAAATATTCAATTAACTTTCGACTTTTGTTGTAGAGCTTTACATCGAACTGAATTGACTTGTTTGACGACTTTACCGGATTGGGAACGAGTATAATTCTTCAGAATCTCAAGAAAAGTGAGTTGGATCTAGGGAAATAATCAAATATTAATATCGGCTTCTTTGAATGAGTTGAATTAGGATTCAGTCAATTAGATAGGTTTCCCTAAAGGGAAATTTCTGGTCTCCTACTCGTGGAGTCAGTGAAATTCAACATTAGTATCCTTCATATTTAGCACTTCATATTTTTGTATTTTAGTACACCTCTGCCTCAATGCCATTTTTTAAAGTACCGATTTCGATTTTCAGAGTATATAGAAATACGCGATGATATTTCAACTTAATTTTTTTTTCAACTGGTCTTAAGGATCTAAATGCCTCAGGAAACAAAATCTAATTGGGTGTGTTGTTACAAAACCAAAATAAAAAAAAACAAAACAAAATATGTATGAAAAAGAAATTATTCAAGGAGTGATTTGGCAGTTAAGTCTTTTATTCTCCACGTGTTGCATCGGATTCTGTACGTTTATTTTGATTTCATTTTTGTGATTCCTACACACACTTTCGCATCGCATTTATTATTCTAAATGGTCTGTTATAAATACAGTTTCTATTTTCTTTCTTACTCAATTCTCACATTTCATAATGCTCCTCAACTATAATTATTGTAATATTTCGCAATAAACCGCCCCGTCTGACCTTCTCCTACCCACTTACAAGTTAATATTAATGAAAAATGTTTTTTTCTTTCTTATTCTTGTTAAAAACGATTTCAAATGAAACGCTCGCTAATATCCAAGTGGACAATCTAGAATTGTACCGTTATCTAAAATATATTTAAAATCAAAAGGGGTGTAAACTTAATTTTATCTCTTAATTGCATTTTCCATAGCAAGAACTATAAATCTAAATTTGTCTTCGTCAGATTCCCCGTTTATTTTTTATTTTTCTTTATCAATCATCATCAGTACGTTTTTGTCCCAGTTTTATTCCACGTTAGAGTGGTTGATCTGCTGTTTATTTTCTATTGTATACTCATTTACTTAAGCCCTATGCTAGACACAATGGGCTGCAAATAATCATCATATTTCCTCCATATAAACATATGCGCTCTTAAAAATGGACGGTTTAAATAAATACGAAAAGAAGCTAGCCCACTGCTGAGACAAACATTCGGTAAACTTATAAATTTTTATTATTTCTGTTTGTTTTTCTTTAGAAAAGTAAACGCAAACATTTCCATGCCCTAGGCTGAATCGGGGAAATTGCTTGCGCACTAAATTTCGTTGTTATTCCAACTTGTCTATTCACTTAAAACTAAATCCTATATATAATAGTATATTTAAATCCACAAATGGCAAATGTATGAGTTATCGAGTAAAAAATGGCTCAAAGTAAAAAAATGCAATCCTGACTTAAATATGCTCCGGAACAAATTCGTGTAAGTACATCCAAATCAACTATGGTTGCCTTAATTTCTGTTTTCCTAGAGAGGAAACACTAACGAAAAGAAAAATGGATGCTTATGGACCTCGATGAGGATTGCTTCGTGTGTGATAATGTTTGAACAAGAAATGAAAATCACTCCAAAACACCTACAGACTAAAAATAATCAAGTAGATAGAAAAATCCTTATACAATTATATAAAAATATATCACAATTAAAAATGCGTAGGAATAGAGAATAGAGAGCGTACATGAGATTTACTTAAAGTGCCTAAATTTATGCGACGAAATCCATAAGCATCTCGTCTTTCCAACGCCAAAAAGATACCTAATAACAATAAAGTGCCGTCCGTTTAAAATTCCAGCAAGTAGTGTCCGAAATTTGCAGCCCTAACATCATCTCCGTTCGAAGAAAAATTGACAAATCCAATCAATACAGCAGAAAGAGGCATTTTAGATCAGTCGCAGTCAAATTGTTGACCGAAATTAAATCCCCACTTATTAAGTCATCTGCAAATATGTGAATTTACTTTGAATCCAGATTGTTCAAAAACAAACGCTTAACGAAGAAATACCCACTTTGATCACTCTTATGTCAGCAGGCTGAAGTCTCTTCACCATCTAAAGTGCAGGCCACGTTCTCTAGCTTATGGGCAAGATGCATTTTCTTGCAGTTAATATCGACCTCAAGCGTTTGCATGATCTGAACATGAACAGGGGATATGAGAAGCGTTCTTTGAAAATTCCAATTATTATATGGCATAGTCACCTGATCTCTGTACTTGGTCACGTAAATGTACAACTCTTTAAGAGCTGCTATCGTGTCGAATTCATCACTTTGTTGTACTGAAAGTTGCTGCATAGCAGTACCCATTTCCTGATCACTGATCTGCGGTAATCGAGCCACTTCACGATAGAACAGTTTCACCATATCACGATATTGCGGAATGTCCTACAATTGAAACAATTGAAATAGTGTCCCCAGTCTCTCCACTCAACTTACTTTAGCGAATAGCAATTTATTGGATGGGGAATCCTTTCCAAGTCTATGTTCACTGGTCGAACAAGCATCCATAAAGGTCTGTGCAATAACACTAAGGCAGGCATCGACGGTGGTTGTTTTATTAATATCGAAAATGAAGTCCGGGTTCTTGATGAAATTCACCCAGAAACGTAACGGCAGACTATTCGACTTCCAGGCATGAACGATCTCTTGATCAGCAATGCCATGCCGACGAGCCGCTTCGTCCAGAAGATCAAATAGCCACTTTACAGCCGGTGGCAGTTCCTCATTAACAGTTAAAATTGTCGCAAAGAAATCATCTACGAATTTCTGTACTGTCCCCTTTGTAGCCAGGAGCCGGGTTAAAAAAATTTCCGGGATTGCTTTGTGTGTTCGTTCCGTGCCAGGTGTAGACAAAGCCGAGTTCTTCACGTTCATATGGTGATCAGCCATCATCGGCTTAACTAGGTGATAAATGCGAGGCTGCTGCAGCCCAGACTCCAAGTCTCCGTTGATTATGATATGAGATTGTGAGTTGTTTATATAATAAACTGAAAATTGTAAACGAGGTTAAGTGAGAGCCCCCCAAAATAATATCAAGTGGGCACCTACAGTTATGATAAGGCTGCTGTTTACTATAGTTAATGTTGTAGCTGTCATTCTGGCGCGCTATGAGCGACATGACCGCAGATTCCTTCACGCCGTAGTGCGCCAAAGTATTCAGCCGCTTCCAACCGTTGATAGTTTTCGTTGTTAAGTCCTCGTCCTGAAGAGTCAAGTGCCCTCCACGTCCATGTCGCCACTCCAAATCGACTTCGTGGACGGAGGGGCGCATTGAAAATGGTGTATTCTTAAATAGAGCGTCCAGAATCTTCGACTTAACCTGAGAGATGGTGTCCCAATCAAGCACTTTACACTGGACTTTCTCGTCCAAGTCATCCTGCACAATGTGCAGAGTAACCACAGAGTGTTCTATCTGTTCGCGCAACAATTTCTCTTCAGACAGGGAATACCGTGCATCATTTGTCACTGCATCCACAAGACCTTTTTCGATTTGATGTTTAATGGCCTTGAATAACAGAAACAAACTGGAACCGGCGTATTCTTTCAGGTAGTCATACATGCAGATGGCCATGTAGTTGGTCAGCATCTTTTCGACAACACTCTCTGTGCGGCGCAACATCAACTGGGGGTGCTTCGTCATCACAGACTTATCTATGAGACGAAGAAGAAGACACTTGAGGATCTCAGTGGCATACTCCATTTTATTCATGAGCACAATCATCAGCAGAGACGCCACATTTACCCTGCAAATTAAACAGATTAGTGCCACCACTGGCACCACTACTTATCCCTAACTTACTTGTCTCTGATGTTAAAAGATTTCTGCGACTCCAGAGTATCAATAAAGGCGAGCACAAAGTACTTATTACTTATAAGCTGCTCGAATTGCAGCATAGCAGTGTCGTAGTTAGTGCGGGGCGCATTCAAACGCAACTGAAAAAAGCGAGATTCAAAAAAACGCTCCCACCACACAACAGAAAAACAGCAAACCTTTGGGGAATTGAGGACAGGGTGGTCAGATACTCCCGGGAAGAACACTTTCATAATATAATTGACGTGATCCAATGTAGGGATTCCTGTGCTCTCCAAATCAGCGGTCAGATCCGTCATATCAGTCTGCAGTTCAGCGAACGCCTGTTTGCATTCCAGGCGCACATTACTCTCAAGGGTGTCCATTTGTATTTGGATTCGTTTATATTCCCGCTCAGCCTGGGTGCTCTTCCTCCTGTACACAACTAAAATGACGACAAGCAGGACTACGATGATTGCAATGCCCACAGCGATTCCAATCATGGCATGAGAGAAGGTGTACGGCTTTAGTATCTCGTACTTGAGGTACCCAATCCGGAAGCGCAGGGATCGTCCAACTCTAACCACTACCAAGGGTAGATCTGCGTTCGTCTCCACACCATTTTCATCGGTTGGCAGTGGCTGCTGCTCAGGTGGGGTACAAACTAACTGCGTCAAAGCAAGACTAGTCACATTACACTGTCGCACGCCTATAGTCACGTTGACATCAGTCTCATCGGAAGCTATATTCAGGTTCTCCCCTTCGATTACGAGGGTGTCGCCTTTGTACAACTTCATACCACTAGGGAAGGAGAAATAGTTTGGGTCATCTACGTAAATAATGGTACTTCGTATGGTGGAGAAGTATTTGCTGAGGTCACGAACAGATTGCACACTGTCCATGAGGAATCCGATCTGCAGGCCAAGCTGGGTCTCACGAATTTTCAATGCGGCAGCGTCATTACCGCCCGTCGGAGTCACGTATCCCAAAGTTGTAAAGTAGTTGCTGTCCGAAACACTTCTCTTCTGCAGGTCATCCAAGTCTAATTGATTGCCTTGTGCTTGCTCCACAGACCTCTTATAAGCTAGGAATTTGGCAGTGACTGGCGGAGAAGGACACTCCATTTGATTAGGGTTGATCACAAAGCATGAACTCTTATTGATCCGTTCGTTCTCCGAGTATACTTCAATTTCAGGTTTTTGAATCGAGTCCAAATTTGTGCCGTGAACCGTCAGCATACGTCCCCCACTGGCAAAACTACGTAGAGGTTTTATCTGCATGATCCGGGGGTCCTGTGTGTAGTTGTAAATGCTGCAAGAACCATAGTGGAAGAGGTAGTTGCGCCGCTGGTCATACTGATTACAGCCGTAGGTCCTATTCGCCCCATCCACCACCAAAGTTAGGGTTCTTATAGCCTCCGGTTGACGGGAGGCTGAAGTTATGCAAGTCAACCGACTGCTGGAAGCTTGTGTAACATTTATGTAGCACTCATAGTCATCCAAAAAGGCTCTGATGCGAGATCCAATGTTCAAATATTTACCAATCAGCGATAGCTGCGTCCCGCCACTCCTGGGTCCCATTGTGGGCTGTAGTCCTTCCAATTTGATATCTTTAAACTGAAATTGAACACTTGATTCTGTGTACCCTGCCTCATTGGCCACTTTGATCGGTGCAGTCAGCTCGTGAGATACTACCCCAGTCCTGCACTCGATCTTCACTGATATCTCATAATTGACCAGCTCACAGGGCACATTTCCGATGCTGATCTTGCCCCTGACATCCTCTTCACGGATTCCAAGATTACTGCCCTCAATAGTGACAAGGGTACCACCTTCAATCGGCCCGCTAAGTGGCTTTATCATATCTATTCGTGGCCGTGGGCATTCATTAGGTTTATCAGCAGTACAAGTCTCGTTGTAGACACATGAATTACCGCACCACGAACACTGATACTTGGGATCGCGGGTCACACACAGACTGCAGTCTGCGTGCTCTCGATGAGAACCCAGCACATCACACTTATATAATATCACTGAGGCTGTGTCGATGTAGTGTTGACGATTCCAAGTCACATCAACCTTTGCCACGTACTCATTTGTGTTCACTTCGTAGAAGTACTAAAAGAACAGAGCAACTTAACCAAAGTATGGTCTTCTACGGCGCCACTTACCTGTGTTTTTTCACACACAACATACTTGTTGTTCTCTACTCTAGCTGGAAGCAGCATTTGAGCTCCTTCAATGATCACAGTGCACAGAAATCCTGTGTGAACGTTTTTCGGCCTCGGCAAGTTCTCTATTTCAAGCCTGATCTCCTTAAGCACATTCACTGGCAGAAGTATTGGTGTCGACTGGTGTTTGAAATGTGGACACATCTATCAGAGACGAAAACCATTACATTAGATCAGAGAACCCAACAACACACACAGTCATACTAACCTCCTCCTTAGCGATTATATTTTCCATGCTCCTGCATTGGTCCATTTGGTGTACGCATTTATTGTCAAAAATGCACCAACTACAGCCCCACTGGCTCCTGACACACTCCCTGCAGGTGTTGTGCCTTGTGCAGTCGAAGAAAGCAAAGGACCTTGAGACGAAATCCTTGTTTGTCTCCGAACTGCGAACGGAAAGCGGCACCAACACGTGATCTTTATTAGGCTCAATTAGAGGCCGCTGTTCAATGGGCGGTGTCATACACGACAGGCCATTCTCAAGGACCTCTGCATCGATCGGTGTTGAATTTCCAAAAACACAACGGTACTTTGCGTTCAATGGTTCCGGCAACGTCCTGATGATCAGTTGAACAGTTGTCAGCTCCGAAATGGGGATTTTGTCTGGGACAATTGACTCAAAATCGATGCACTGCTGGCCGCTACCAAGAGACAACCATCTGGCAGCGCTTGTGTCCTTCTGACATGCACTACGAATAGTACAACGCTTTTCAAGTGAACACCATCCGCAAAAAGGGTCCCGAGACTCTAGACAACTGGAACAGTTCGTGTAAATTCCGCAGTGCTCCACGCGCAATTTGGTTATCTGCAAAGAGCAGTACAAAATTAACACACCCACTCTTCCCACGGATTAAGATCATAGCAGACCGTTTTCTTTGATAAAATGTACAGAAAATCCTTTTTAGGGGACATCATCGTATCTGGCAGAATTTTGTGGCCAGGATCCACTTTAATCTCCTCGTATTCACCAGGTGTTTGGCCCGAAATTAGTACCTGCGAATTTAATTATAACGACCTAAAATTTCACTAAGTTTCTAACCCCATCTAAAGCTCAGCGGACAAATGCATCCGTTATTTAGTGTTAGCTACTGACAAAACCAAACAACTTGCCTTTTTTATACTCCCAGTTTCGGTCCCCAGAAAGGCCAAAGAATGAGGCCCGGTAGTGGTTGCCGTTACTGAAGTTATTGACTCGTTTTCGAAGTGGAACAATGCGTGAGCTCTGATGGGGGACACTCCGCTTATTTTCAAACCCACGGAACAAAAACTGTAGACGTTCCCCAACGACTAGAACAAAAAAAGCTATACCAAAACACGAAAGCCACCCCCTACAAGAGTTACATACCCCTGCAGCAGGACACTTGCCGTCGTTTATGGTTCCTGAAATGTAACCCAAATTCCGATCTTTAATCGTGCCATTGAAGCACATGTGGATATTCTCGTTGAATATCTCTTCGATCTCCTTGAGGCTGTAGATGCACATGGCAGACTTCGACTCTGGCTGATTGGTGATCTCCTTGGAGGGAGAAAATACGGCTACCAAGACGTGGTTATCGCGCTTTATTCCGAGTTGCTGACCCAACTTCTGCCCAGCGACAGTTATCTTAGCGTCGCGAAGGATGTTGTAGTCCACATTGTTGTGTGTCGCAAGGCATTGTATAGTAATCTCTGTATAACTGTCGTAATTCGAGTCCGTTATGCAAATCCTAGCTAAACGTGTGACGTACCCCGCCTCTTCTGCAAGATGCGACTGTTTCTGGACAATTGCGAAGTACGCATGCTCAGACGAGTTGAACCCATACACGTAATCGACCAGGAAATGATCGCGGTACTTCACTTCGATATTTATAATTGACTGCTGGATTGAGAATTCGGCGTAGTCTAAGCTGTCCAACTTTCGGGAGGAGATGGCAGGCACGTCGTGTCGATATTCCCCGATGTTTGTGAACGTTGTCCCCACGTAAAGAATGTCTTCGTTCTTCCAAGAGGCGTACTGGGATGGCCCAATGAAGGCATATGTGGAGGAGTGCTCATCATTAGCCGCCAGCGGCATTCCTATGAACTGCGGCGAATTAGGGAATGTAGAAAGGTTGTACATTTGACAAGCACCCTGCCTGGTGCTACCACAGGCAATTAGAGTGTCCCCGATGTGATTGACGATCAATATTTTATTGTGATTGACTGTTTGTACTGTTTCCACCTCCTCTGGACACCCGCCCGCATAGCACTGGGGGCTATCGTGTATGGGACCAGTTACAGCACGTGCCAGCACCTTCAGGTCCTCATTCAGTTGGATGATTTTATTGGTGGCTCCCGCATACAAGATTGATCTCCTCCTGTCGTAGGCCATGTGAGTAAAATAGCTGCTTTCACTAGCTCCAGGCAATGTGAACTGACCCACAATATCGGACAATTGTGCTGAACTGCTGTTCGCTACGTTGGATGAGTCCTGTCTGCGGCTGCTCGATATCGACAATACTGAATGCGTTTTTATCGCGTGTACGATTAAGAGCACAAATAGTGATGTAAGGACGGACATATTCACTCGGATGATTGGACACTTCAAACAGCACGACTCGCTGGTAAAAGCACTGTAACGAAACGACGGTAGCACGAAAATGTTTCGACTTGTTTTTACTTTATACTTGGAGCATAAACGAGGCACTGGGACAAAGCTATGGAGACCTTATTTATAGGATCTTACCCAATAACAGCAACCAAAATTACTGAAGATCCGAGGCGACGGCACTTCGCTGTATAGTTCCTTGGAATATGATAAGTCTTGAACTGTTATTCCCAGTTTGGCCCTCATTCACATTTTTATACAAAAAACACTCCCGCAACCCTCCGCACCTGTCCAACCGGAGCACTTGCAGTGCTCTAAAGCGAAGCTGATCAACTCGATTGGAATGCTGAAGTTTCTCGTGAAGCATCTGAAGATTTCAGAGTACACCAGAGTCAAAAATGTCCTGTTTCACTTGAAAGAGAGGCTATTGTCCTCACAAGATGGTAATGACACTACTTGCATTAATTTAATGCACCCCTTGGTCCTAGATGTTTGTTGTAATCCTCTGAAATGCTTTTCTGTTATTTTATTTTATTCCTTGTTTCCCCTGCCTGCTCCCCGACCCGAAACAAATCCAGTAGCCAGAGTCTTCACGCTCCTCAGAAAAACTTGCCCATTACAATAAATGAAAACTTCACCATCAACCCACTACCCAATCACCAAAAAAGCCTATAAATTAATACTGCTGCACGCGTCACGAATTCTCGTTAACGTTTTGAGGCAACTTTCTGATATTCTTTATTTATTTAATTCGATTAAAATTCCCTTCTCTGTAGACAACAAATCCGCCATCTTTGACATTTCTTTAGTTTTGTATGTGTGTACATTATTCATTTGATTCACGTCACTTGTGTGCGGGCAAAGGCGAACCCAGCGCCGCTGCGATTTATAAAATGTAATCCAAATTTAAACTGCAATAATTTTGCTTATTATAGCCTTAATATTGGAATTGGCCCTTTGATTAGAAGGCGTTACTTGCTAATTACTGTTTGTTTACCGGTACTTCGTTTTTGTAGTAGTTTTTCTAGTCTACACTAGGTGGAACTGGAGACTTTTGAGTAACTCGCCTCTTCTTCTTCTATGTGAATTTTTTTACGAGGGGTTTGCCTCTTTTCCGATAAGCACTGATTTATAGCCCAGTAGTAGTACAGAATCTCATGAACAGCTTCCACGTTAATGTCAACATTGTTGGCTATTTCTCTTACAGTGCTTGGACAATACGTTTGCCTCCGTAACAGCTATCCCTGACCCAGTGATAAGCTATTGACTTTGATTCCATATGAGATCCAAAAACTGCCTTCAAGCGGCCAACAATTTCCGATCCTTTTGCACCTTCTTTACATTTATACAAAAACACGGTTTATTAAAATTCCAAAAACAACCAAAGACTGCAAGACACGAAACCTGGTTGCTCATTAACACAAACAGAACACTTGAAGCTATCGAATAATAATAACGGTATTCAATTTACCACGTCCTAGAAACAATTCGATTCAAATCTTCTGTCCTTCTACAAAACAAATTTTTACAAGATTTATGAGTCAATCAGTTTCAAGGGTGTAAAAATCTGGAAACCTGAGGGCTGATTGGAAATTTGAGTAAATCAAGTAAATCTGGCAGGGTAAGATTTTCGTATTAGGCTTACAACAGTTATGGCCCCGGTTACATAGGAGGCCATTCGCCCACCACGCGAAAGCACCGCTTCCCGACTCCCGACACAAATCAAACACAGAGGGGATAAGCAGTTGGCAGGCTACCAGAAATAAAAGAACTTAATCACGTTTTAAACACAAATTTTCATTTCATTAAATAAAACAAACATGGGGGAATACCTGGAACAATTACGGTTCCTGCCTCTAGTCACAGGTACAATTTCACCTAAAAGAACAGGGAGATACGATAAAACTAGAAAATAAGAGTAATTGTAGTAATTGAAGCTGTGTCCCTTCGTAACGTCTAGTGGGGTAGTATACTGTGTGTCATTACGGGATACGAGATAATCGGCTGAGTTGCATTCGATATGGCTAACGCCTGAGACGTGTTGATGGTCAGACCCATGGAGGGCCCTAATATTGAACAGAAATTATTAAGGAAATCACACAGGACAAAGTACAATCACTCGTTTACGTACCTTGAGCGATGGCTGGTGCAAGTGTAATTTGCGACGTACCAAGGATCTGTTGAGCATGGGTTGGAGCAAGTGGTTGAGAAGTGTTAGACAGCGAAGTGATATTTTGCTGGGCGATAGCCAATTGCTGTCCCTGTGAGGTATTGGCAGCTATTGCCAACGGTGGGGCACTGTTGGCGATAATTTGCGTCTGCGGAGTCGCTATGCTAACAATTGGGGTGGCTTGCATTTGAACCGGAGCAATAGACACGCCACCCATTACCTGCGGGGTTTGGGGTTGAGTTGTGGTTTGTGTGACTGTTACTGGATTGACAACACTCGAACACTGTTGCACATTACTTAATCGCAGCTGAGCATTCTGTGCCATTAAATATTCATTTGATGCTCGCAGCTCAGCGATTTTTATTTCATTGGCCTCAACACGACGCCGCAACATAACCTGTAATGACAAAGGACAGGCGCACAGAAATAAATACCACCGTTAAGGCTTAAACCCACTTGCTCTTCCTCGAAACGCCGTATCACAGCCATCAAATCAATACGATCAGTTTCCTCACGAAAGCGTTTAAACCCTGGCGGCCCGTCCAAGGCATCTCTCGCAGAACGTTTTATAGACGAAAAGTCATCACAAGTTGTTCTGTAATCACCCACCATATTTGCGTTGGTCCTATACCCTGGGTGATCATTCCAGATGGCGGGCGGCTGCAATGGAGGCTCACGCTCCAGTCTAGCAGGCGCTAAGTAGCACTCACGATGCCGACACGTGCCAAACATTAAGTAGTCCTTACAGGGAGGTGGCGGCCCGTTTTCGGAGATATGCTCTTGGGGGAATTCGCCATATTTCCGATAGTATTCCTCTTCTTGTAGCGTGTAATGCAGGAATCTGTACGAGTATTTGCGTAATCAGTTTCATATAGGCAAGTGCATCTGATTTAGGGAGACATGCTAGGATCGGGTGCAATACTTACTTACAATTGACGCGGGGGCATGAGGAATTTTGGAAATCGTGGCAAAACACAACTAAGTCTGGTGACAGCACATGAGGATACTGAAAAGACCAAACATTATTAGAATATTCTTTGGAATTCCTAAAAAGCAGGAAATGTATTCAACCCGGCAATGTTTGCGTCGACATAGACCTCGTACGAAGTCGCGACAGATGCGATTTTTACTGCCGCCACTTAAGTTACTGTTGCCCAGATTGTTGCTGCCGCTGCTTCCAGTGGCAATGGTCCCGTTCACACCGCTGTTGGTAGTGTTCTGGGTCGCCGGGCCATTTCCTACATTGCAATTATTTTTATTATTCTGGCCATCAGTCACATTGTGTTGTGCTGATGCATTTGTTGTCGAAGAGGATGTCTTGCTGGCACCAGAACCAGAACCATTAGACGATTGTTGTTGTTGGTTGGTCATGGTGGATGAGCTCGAATTTGTCGATATTAAACGTAGACGATTAAAAGCCAGGCGGTACCACTGGCATTACAATGCTGACGAAAAATTACCGGATCACTTCACTTGCATAAACAGAACACGAAAGGTTCACTAGGGTTCATCTCTACAAACTTCAGCTTTTTCCCATTTTATCGAAATCACGCTAATTGGAAATGGACGTTCGATTTTATGAAGGCTACCCTTTATGTTATATTTGGTAATCATCAAGCCTTTTAATTAAAATTAAAAAGGCTATTCTTAAAAATATTTCCCATGCATGCAAAAACCAGAGAACTTCACCCGTCACAGGATTGAGTCACTCGTATTAAACTCTGAGAGATTAATCAAAAAGCACTTTCCTTTCCACCCTCTTTTTCAAGGCTCTTTTATTCTTCTTCTCCGTTTAACGGTACAGAGCACAGCTGGGAACCGAACACAAAAGACATATAGTATATTTCCCATGCAAGCTTGAACCCGAGTTGAGTTGAGTAAAGCCAATTTATATTATTAAAACATTGTAAGAAATAGTGCGGGAGGGATAGATAAAGCTTACATGATAAAATACGAAAAAAGACTAAACAACGGAACATTATTGCAAAGAAATAAATGAAAATTATGCTTAACTACTTATTTAATTAATAAAATACTTCAAATTTCCACACAATTTTGACGAGCTGACGTCATGTCCAAGTGTGATTTTACCCCTCGAACATACGTTGTATTCTGTATACCGTGGGATAACCCCACGGTATATAATTTAATATTTGTGGACCTGAACTAGACTTAAGCCATACGTCCTATAAAAATAACAAGACTTTCACTCTGGCTCTGGGAGTTTCAATGCCGATTGTATTCTTGCCTATAAACGCAGAAAGTGAGTGAGACTCGATATTTGGAAAAGAAATGGAACGGAACACAACGACCTGAATTGAAATGTAAAAATAAAAAACGCCCAAAAGCTATTAAGAAAATCTTTCCAATTCCAATTGTTACCAAAGTGTGTGCTTATCTGTACTCTTTATAAATACATCCAAGCAAACGTTGTGCAGATTCTTGCAGTGAACAGAAAACACATTTGGAGGAACAGTCAATACCAACCAGCCAGAAAGTGAGGAAAACACTACCCGCTCGAGTATTATGGAATTGGCATGAAGAGCACAGCCTTAGTTGGATGAGAAAATGGCGATTCTTTGATAAATTTTGGCCCTGATTTCACGTGTGCAAGAAAGAGACGACCACCACGAATTTCTTGCTGTTCTTATCTCCTTCGTGGAATGATTGGAGTAACCAAAGTCAAATTCTGTGCGAAGGGGTCATTTCTTTAAAAGGTCTATCGTGTAATAAAAATCCGCGAAAATCTCCAGCCATCGGTAGTGTGAAATAATTAATTTGTATCCCAAATAAAATGGACGGTACGGGCGGTAATCGGTATGAATTACTTTATATGGACGACGATGCTAGTGATCCATTAGATACTTTAGTTAAGAAAAGTAAAACTAAGCAGAAACAAAAAAATGCGGCGCCACAAAATAAACAGACCAATCAACAAAGTACTCAGATCAGCAGTAAAAAAACAAACTTGGGATTGGGACCGGCTGCTGAAAAGGAAAATAAATCGTCGGCGATGAATAAAAACGTTGAGAAAAAGACTGGCGGACAACAGGCACCGGCTAATGTTGCTGGAGGGCAGAAACCGAGGGGGCCCAACGCTACTGGCCAATTCAAGGATCAACCAAGCTACCGTAATGGCCAGGATCAACGGCAACCACGTGAAGGTATGATATAATTCGAAATTTTATGGCTGCCTTCCCCCACACAAAAAGTTATTTGTCCACACTAAAAATCTGTCAAAATGTCTGGGCGAAATTTTTCATGGTCAGGTGGGTTAATAATGGTGGCGTGCACCCCATTTTGGGAGGACAGCATCGTGAAAAGTGGCAACGGGACAAAAGCAGCCACCCCAATAACTTCCATGTTTGCTACATTTGACAGTTGTTAGGTTTTCTCGTTGCACGGTGCCACCTTCAAAGAAGACGGTGCGGATTGTGGGCTTCATAAAATGTTTTTTTTCCATTCTGCAAGTCTCGAAAAGTGTTGGAGCATTTTCAATTCTTAGGCGCCTTGAGATATTTGTGTATTGGTGACCATTTGGAATTGCGTGCAAGAAAAGTATTGCCTGGCACTTTGGTCTCCAGGGAAAAAGCGAAATTTACACAATTCCACGGCTCTGTGCGCCATTTGTAATAAAATTTTCTTTCACGTGCTTTTATTTACAAGAGTATGCGTGCATGCGGTACATTATTGAAGCGTGCGTGTGTAGCGCAAACAATAAAAGGGCCGTTGTGTGTGTGTTCATATGTGCAATGGCTTTGTTTTTTGCGCGAATTTTACGCAATCCAAACTACCCACTCTGCATTTGCTTCTCTGAAATGATTATAACCCTTTTAGTTTTCGGTGTTTTTCTTCCAGTTTCTTAATTTCTTTGGCTGTACAGTGGCTCCAAGCTCTGCTTTGACAATTTTACCGGGAATGGGTCTGTTCGATGATTACGTCGAACCACTCTGAACATCAGTTCCGCAAAATTCTTTAGAATTTTACTGGATGGGGTTACACAGGACTGATCCTGGCCAAACATCCAACAATTATATCGATTTTACAATAAGTCGATGTTAGGGCTATTACTTTCCTTCAAAGGTGTTGAACGTTGAAGTTTTGGAGCTTTGTGCAAAACCTTCGAAGGTCAAAAAAACTTCGAATTTTCAGGCTCCAAAGTTACGAAGCTTTGTTTCAAACCTTCATCAGTGAAAAATTCCGAAGTTGTTAAATTTCGCTTCTTTTCTAAACTAAAATCGTGACGTTCATACGCAGTGTGTTCAGGTCCGCAATCTAGAAGCGGTTGTGCAGGCGAATAAGACCAGGATTGCTATATTCAAAGCTATGCACTCTATGAAGACTATTAATGCATCATTTTTTTGCACAGGCAAGAACGAGAGAAGTGTTAACTTCAAACAGCAAAACGGTGAGACACGTGAACAACGGAACAATCGACGCAATCGTGATGACCGCCCCCCACAACAACAACAACAACAGAACGGAACAATTGCCCCTGGTGAATTTCAACAGAATGCTGAACGTCCACAGCGTCGAGGTCCAATACGACGCAATTTTGAAGGTGGCCGTGGAGGTAAACGTGAATTCGACCGTCAATCTGGATCTGATAAAACTGGAGTCAAGGCTGTTGATAAACGAGATGGCGCTGGCGCACACAATTGGGGATCGCTGAAACAGGATATTGAAGATCTGAATAAGTCCAATGATGAAGGTAATTTGCGGCGCGCCCTCTTCCGCCCACCCTTAGTAATTCGAGTTTAGTATTAACAGATAAGGACGACTCAACTGGCGATCAACAAACAGAACAGCAGCCGGTTACTGTTGAAGAAGAAACCAAAGAATTGACTCTTGATGAATGGAAGGCACAACGTGCTGTTCGCGCTAAGCCACAGTTTAACATAAGGAAAGCCGGAGAAGGTGAAGATCTCTCGCAATGGAAAAAAATGGTTGCCTTGAACAACAAGAAACGGGTTTGGATATATTTTTCTTCTTGCTTAAAGTTTGATTAGTTTGAGATTGATTGGGTGGGTGGTGGCAGGAATGGTTGAATGCATAGTGCAAGTCATGAGCTGGCGTAAGACGTGTAATTTTCGCTGAAATCAATTCGAAATATACGTCAACGCATAATTACGTGCGTCAGATGGGCTAGTTCATGGCTTGAGGTTTTGGTAGTCTTACGATTTCACCTTCCACATGCACTGAAATATCTCTTCTCTGATTTTTATTGTGCAGGATGAAGAGAGTGAAGAGGAATTGGAATACGACCCATCAATGTACCCTCAGCGAGTTGGACGGTTACAGCGTGTATTGGATATTGAATTTCACTTTAATGATGGACGGCGAGGTGCTGGAGTTCGTGGGCGTGGACGTTCACGTGGGCAAGGTGGGGTTGGTGCGGGTGGCGGAGTTGGTAGACAGGGACGTGTGCCACGAAACCCAGAAGTGAAGGTGATTTCTAGTATCGAAAATATATTCGAGTAGAAAAAACTGAAGAAAAATATATTCTATTTCAGGATGGCGTTGATAGACAACAACGCGGTGGACAGAATGCCCCTAAGGTTGATGATGAACACGATTTCCCCTCTTTGGGTTAAACTACGAAACCAGGAAGGAATGCTCATT
>QYTT01078610.1:0-20959 GCA_006980735.1 Dasypogon diadema | reverse complement strand
AGACCGTTCTATTAGATGGCAAAAGAAGACTGTGCCATAGAGGACATTTTTAAGTAGGTAACTACTTATTTAAGGGCGATTGCCAAGCAAATATAGATAAGAACTTAGGATGTGGTCATGATAATTTGTTCCTCGGACATATGCAATTTTATAGCCATTTAGCTAGCTTTCGTATTGTACAGAAACTTGTGATTATTTCTAAAGACGTTCTACAATGATAAATGCTAAATGTTGGTGACAAACGAAAACATGTTACAATGTTTAGTGTTTTCATCTTTTTAACAAAGTATCCCGGCCTATCAATGCTGCAGTCATAGGCTAACAGGATCGACTATTTACCCACTTATTGACTCATACAAGCCAAAAGCAGGATTAAAACACTGACGAGAAGTACCTGCCTAATATCGTTCCAAACGGGAAAATTCTTCAAAGTACTTTACAGAACTACTCCACTTCTCTCGACATTAACAAGCCACAGAAGACTTTTAGGTTTGCACCATTATTTGTCTCTAGTGCTCCCATAATAGTCTCAACCCGGTGTTATTATATCTCATACAAAGAGACATAATTCTGGAGGGTGCTTGTAAGCAAAGCTCACAAACGGAGCCCAAGTGTGGCAGCATGCTAAAGTGGCGCTTTTTGTCGAAAACCACCACCGGGACGATGGTGTATCCTCTTCGTCCCTTAATTAATGGTACAATCCCTGTAAAATCTTTGTAAACATCTGCTACAACCACTGTACACGCAATTATAAGACTAATTAACTCTTCAATGAACATGCTCACATCATTCCCAGTGTCAGAGGGATGCTTACCGGGTAACTAATCTTTGAAAAGTGGGCCTGCTTCAAAGTATACCATGAGCTACACAGTCCTAACAGCGGGAAAGGGCAGTTAATGGTGGGTGGTCGGCGGATGTTGGTTTGCTTGTGGACAGTTGAGAGTACAAAATGACATGGAAACTGTGCTGGGTGTGCTGTTACGCTGAGAATGAGGACATAAGCTGGTGAAAACCTTTGTCGACAAATTTTTAATTAAATTCTAGCAAGACCCTTCCACCCGTCAAATAGAATAGAATCACAGCTCCTCCGTTGGAAATCCAAGCAAATCGATGATGTTTCCACCAAAGTCTTATGTTCTGACCACTAGATGGAACTAGGTCAAAAGGATATCCAAATTGAATCCCATTCTGACGAATGTTACCTTTGTTGACTCCTCCGTAAGAAGCTTTTGGTCCACTTAAAACTCGCCCCCACCAGCCCTCTTTAAACTCAATTAAATATAATCCAATGAAGTAGGGAAAACTTAAACCTAAAATTTCATTTTAAACTTTACCGTTAGTTATCAACTGCCAAATTTCAGTTTGTGATTTCGGAGGCGTTTTCATGTAACATTCATCGTTCAATGGCCTTTAAAGCTGCCGGATTTAGGTTAAGAAGAATGGTGGCAGGTGAAGTTGGGAGGGGAGGCGTAGGACTAGGACCGTTGCAGCTAAAAGTTATTTATGTCGAAAGTTTACTCACGTGAAGACTTCTGCAAGGGGAACAAGGAATTCTGGCAGGGAGTTTCCGTAGGGAAATTCTTGAAATCATTCGGAATTATAAAAGACAAATGTTTCATGTGTGAATTTACTTAGTCCATGAGTAACAGTGGGAAAAGTTTCCGACTTCCTAAGAAGGCTTTTGATCAAAGGATTGAGGACTTAAGTAAAACTGATTTAAGAGGGCGAAAACTAGCTGTAAGGTAACTACCTTACATTTTAGATTTGAAGATTTGAGGAATTTAACTGCTTGTCGAAGAAGTGTATTTTGTATCTTTGTAACTTATCCGTTTAATGGAATGCTCCAAAGGACCACTGCTGTCCAAATATGCACGTTGATTCCTTAAACATACAAAATTTTCCTTCCAAAGAAATTAACCACTAGCTTACTCGTAAGATGATAAATCTTTTCTATTTCTAGACGGATCTCCCAATTGGACCCCTCAGTCCTTTTAATACCGTTAACTACCGTCCAAGCCATTTAAGACCGTTTTGGGGGTTTTTGGTCCTTACTTTTCCTTCGTTCTGGCTTTGGAAATGCACCCAGTTCCTTCTATTCTTCTGCACTTGGATGCTATCTTTTCTTCGTACTTGGGATTCACAATACTATACCACACTCTTTGATTGCAAAGGTAAAAGACTAGTTACTCCAGATAAGGACCTCACCACCTCTACCGACTGTTTTTTCTTTTCTTCATCATTTGTTCTACATATGTAATAGAATTGTTTTAGTTCTTCCCTCCCACTTCTTTCAGTTTTCGTTTGCTATTCATACGCATTTATTTGATAGCCACAGAACAGATATTGCTCCTCTCACAGACTGGTTGTCTACGTCTTAATCTACGTCATAACGACCAGTAGCGAAAAAATGCCTACTGCCAATTGTTGCGGAGCCAAAGAAACTAGCCTCTTCAAATGATATCCTCTTTTTTCGACACAGAGCTTCTTTCTCCCCCGGGATATAACTGTCCAGAAATATCACTACTTAGAAATTCGTAAATTGCACGATTTGGGGTACCGCGAGGGGTGTATGATGCGAATTTACAAACTTTTTCGAAAGATGATCCACTGCAGAACAATCTATGACCACAAAATTTCCAAATTCCAACCCTTATAAACTTTCAAATTTACTTCAAGGAAAACGTATCATCCCGGATTCTCCAAATCGTCATCACCAAGGCGGATCCTGATTTCAATTTTCCCATTGAACTCCCTCCCAAGACTTTGACCGCCATTCACTTTTATTAGGGGAAGGAAGGAAATCTAAAAAATAAGACCCAACCGGGCGGATGTTGCACTTCCTTCATTGACAAGCAAACGAACCTGGTAGTCCTCCTAGGCTTCCGACATCATAAACTGAAGGAAATCATTCTCATCGTTATGTTCCCTTGTCTACCTCCTCCGCCTTATAATATGATCCGAAGGCGGTTTTCCACAGGGTTGTAATATTCTTAGGAAGGCCTGTGATCACTATATCTACAATATTCGCCAGTCAATGCAAATTCCTTGACTCCAGCTCAGAAATCCGAAGGTGGCGCGAGAAAAGGGGGCGGCGGACAAACATCCATCCCAGGGCTGTAAAATTCAATCCTAGTTCCCTCAATATGTTTATTTTATTGTTCTTTTATTGAAATTTTTGCCATCCTCGTGTGGTCCCCCATTCCGGTGTACACTGCTTTATGTTTGGATGCCATAAAAGTCGGCTCTCCTGTAAACTTCATCCAGAAAAGGATTTTCAGGATGGGAACGAGTTTGTCGTCTGCGTAATACCAATGCCAACGACTTTTCATGGCTGCTGGTGTATTTGCCAAGCGAAATGAGATTTTTTCCTGGTTACCGCTTTGTTCGCTGCTTTGAACCATTCTGTAAGACTCCTATTTAATGTCAAGTAGGATCCTGGGAGTCCTGCCGCTTAACTACAGAAGTAGGTCTCGTGTAAACAGCTGGAACGACAGTATCCATTCATATCAGTGCCTTCGCTGGAAGTAATTCAAAATTTTACCTCGACTTTTCCTATATCTCGAGAATTTATTTAAATATCTCCGAGGACAAGGCAGGGACAGGGACAACAGAGACAACAACGGACTGAGGGATACAGACATTTCCCAATTTGCATACACCACAGAACTGGAGACGAAAAGGGTTCTTGGACAGGTGGCGATTGTGGGTGGACACCAGATTATGACTAGTTTTGGGATGATTTTGGGGGTACTTCCAGGACATCTTACGTGCATTAAAGGGTGGCATCACCTGCTAACGCCCCCGGGAATTCAATTGATTGCATACAATTGAGGGTACTTCTGGACAGATGTTTGGCTCGTAATTCTCCTTTAAGCTGATCTGGAAAGGGCAGTTTATTTCATGTTCTCATATGTGGTGGGCATGGATGTATTCGTTCCTGTTTAATAGAAGTAGATGGGAATGGGACAGAGCAGATGGCACTTATACACACCAGAGTATCGTGGGTGGTGGGAGGAAATTGTCCCAATAATTATAAACGAGCTCAAGGAGTTTCCTTAAAAGGGTTATTTAGATGTGGGATTATGTACAGACCGAGAATAGGTGTCACGTTTCGGTGGCATTTTCATGATATTTGGCTTTCAATTGAAAATTTGCACCACCTGCACCAAGGAGTTTTCCTTGCGATGGCCTTGAAGTGGTTTAAGACTTGACGACGTCTGCAGTTAAGTGGCTTTCAACATTCAGAAATTTCATTTGATATCAGTAGAGCTGCTTCACCCAATTTTCTCTGTCAATTTTCCACCTTGCAGATAAGATGAGTAATGACTCCTACTACTTAAGCCCTGTATCTGGCTGGGTGCAAAAGTCAGGAACGATCATCTTATTTCTTCCGAAATTACCTTTTGCAGATAATTTAACTCTACCTCAGATTCATTTCGACGGAGATAGCACACGTTTCTGTTTCCCTCGGCTGGGTAGGGTTGCACACCCCCCCGTTCTCCTTTTCTTCCTGGGGTTGTATATTTTATCAGCTTCCAGGAAGATAAGAGCCTGGCAAGGGGAGCAAAAAGGAGAGAACGCAATTTTCTTTTAAGTAAAACTTCCCGAATGACTCATTATTCATTCCAGACAGTCAGGAGTGAATCGGAAGTAAAGAAACTAAAGGAGCATCGGGAGTCATCTTCCTGGGCGGAGTGGGGCGACCGGGAAGCTACGACTCAATTTCAATAATTCATAAGACTTCGCTGCCTGTCATCTTGTAAATCAGCAATGAATCACAGAATTTTGTCGCAGCGTCTCTTATTGGCTCAGTTGTGCTTGTTTTAACCTGAACGAGCTTCTGCATCCCTACAAAATGCTAATTCCTGTCGAAGTTACTCCACGCTGGTGGCTTGTGACTCCCAACAAATGGGGAAAAGCATCAAAATTGACGCAATTAAACTTTCCATCGCAAGATAATTCCGTCTAATTTGATATTCGACCGGAAGTGATCCGGGCCGCGGCCCGACAAGACCTCTGATTAAATGAAATCGCCAACGGTAGCAACAGCCAAACACACCAGCAGTTCTCATATTTTCGGGTGCTTGTTTGCCCAGCCATGCTATAATAGGCGAAAGGCAATAAATTCCTGGAAGATGTCGACTCGTTTTACCACATCCAGGCAAAAATATTTGCATGCAAATGGCTGGGAATTTCCTTGTCGCTGGCGAAATAATGAAAAGCCGAGTGAATTACCAGGGTAGCCCCCTCCCGTCACTCGCCGCCCATGGCTGTGGGAGCTATCGTGTGGGCTACGTACAACAGCATGCCCCACCAGGTAGGTAAACGGTAACGGAAACCACCAACTTACCAGTTATGCCATTGTATCTCAATTACAGATTATTCTGAAGAGATAACAAAATGAAAATTTTGCGAAAATTATGGCGCTTTCCGTGGTCGGAAATTTTGCATTTGGAGGCTCTAACGGCTGCTCATTAGAATTTCATGACGGTAAGTGCGCCACATAAGCTTTAAGGGCCACTTTTATCTGCTGTGTGGTGTTAAGGGATTTCGCTTAAATTGCGACAGAAGGAAACTGGGAGATTTATCGCACGTTAAGTGCCATGTTAAGCTCTACAATTTTAGTTGGTGAAATTTATGCCGCGCTCACTCTTGTTGTTGTTATTGTTGTAGTTAAAAGTTGTAGATAGGTAGGAAAGATAAGGAATCTTTGGTGTTAGAGGGAAGAGCTCCTTGAAATATAGTGTTACGCCACTGATGCTACTTGTGTTTAATGTATCAACAGCTTTGGTTCGGGTAAAAATAGATAAAAAGTTTCTATGAGCCACATTTTTTTCTACTGATGACCAGAGGCATTTTCTACTCAAAGATGAAATCATAGTTCCCAAGATTTTGATGAATTTTATAACGTTTTTTTTTAATATTTCGAAAGCTTTCAAGAGTGTCTGGCAACCTTCCCAATCGATCTGAGGGAGTCTTCAAGTAAGAACAAAGCCAGTCAACAAATGTTTGTAGAAATCCAGCAGGGCTATGCTAAATTTAAAAATTCCAACAAATTACAACAATTTCACTTCTAAACTTTTCAATTTAATAAGATTTAAACGGTCGCCAAAATATGTTATATTGCTGTCCAGATCGACAGAGTAAGAGGAATTACTTGAAAATATTCACAAAGTGTTCCTTTAAGGTATATTAGTTATCTTAGGACCGCAAACAAAGTGCAATCGAATTACTGCAAAGCAGCTTTAAACTTTGAATCCTATGAACGTAATCTGTTTTACTTGAAAGCACAATCCACAATCAAAATATTTGAGTTTTGCCTACAAAATAGGATAACAAGAAATCTGGTGGTAATACCCTTCAACGTTAGTGAATGATAAGCTTTTTAGCCGGATTTCATCCTTAACTTTGTGTTATTTTGAGAAACCTACCCCTATCCCCTGATACATCCTCAAAATATTATCGCACCCAAACCCATTAGTTTACTGCACTGGTATAATTCCGCTTGATGCTTACATCTACGGGGGTGGTAAGGAGTTTTAGAGATGGATATCGTCAGTTATGACATGTGGGAATGATGGCTCCGATTCTCATGAAAGCTGTTCTGTGGCAAACACACGTCTTGAGTCTTGGGATCTTTGTCATTCAATAACCTATTCTATGGATCACATGCAGTTACTGAAGTTGCTCCAAGATTATTTATGCATTTCCACAAAGACCACGTCTGGCTCGGTGCATATCTGGGCGACCATTGCAATCCTTCAGTTGCAACTAAACTGCCCAAACAAAATTGCGAAGATTCCTTCCAATTTCAGGTAATCTGGATCCAATTGCCTCCAGTTGTGATGCAGTTCTAGACATGATAATGAGATGAGCAGGCTTCTTCGAATATATAATAGATCCTTTTATAATTGAACGCGGCTTGCTCCTTCCGCAGCGCTACAGCACTAATTACTCAATTATCGCTCCTCAAATGGATGGAAATTCAGAGGCACAAGTGTTACGTTATCCTTCCACTGATACAATCTACAAGTGATGAAAGAGTTGTTGGGATAATTGATACCTTTCTAAACAGGAAAACGAATTCGCAAGAAGCGAGCATTCCCTAATTTCTTTTTCATTGGTTTCCAGATGTTGGGATCATACTATTACATTGGCTACCGAGGAGTTTTGCAGAAGCAACAAAGTGAAGTAAGCACTTTTCCGGAGAACCAACTCACTACCCTCCATCGCAACACTACACAAGCTGATGACAACAATTTTCGCACATTCAAACTCAATGATGATGTGCTCTACACAGATATCCTTGTTATCTTGGGACATTAAATGCGTTTTCTTAGCGAGTTTTCTAGGGAAACTTTCTCCTTTCAGCCACTGGCGGAAATGGTTATTTCGGTCCCATCAGGGTTTTCTGTCCCTCAGGTTGCATTATAGTTGCTGTAAGGTGGTGTCGTCTGGTGCTGGAAATAGTGAGCTGAGCAAAGCGCTGTGTTTCATTGTTTTGTGTTCAGTTAACTGTCTGGTTAGCGTTCCCTGTCCCTCTACCCCCTGCCTCGTTCGTCAGGGATGCAACCCCCTGACCCCGTTGGGATTGTCAAGAACAAACTCATTAGAAAGTTAGCGAATACTTCTGACGTCTGGGTGGATTGAGACTCAACAAGAACAGCCCAGACCAGTCCACCCAGGCAAATAAGGCACTTCGTCAACGTACTGCTTTTCGCCCTGCTTGAAATGGCCTACATTCCTTCGGTGATATAATGCACTTCTGATGAGTTTTGATTGCTGGATTTCTGCTTCATTAACTGGAAATGCACTGAGTGAAGTTAGCGTTGCAGACGTAATGGGATTTTTCTTGTATAAATATTTGCAAATGTCTTGACGACTTTTGGTTCTTCCGACGTAAGAGTCTGGAAAGTGTTTAAATATCGTTAACTGGGTTAAGTGCCATATCAATTTATTTTTCAATTAGGGGAACTGAAAATGGAAAAGGACGCCATTTATGTGCTGGCGTGAGAAAGAATAAGGTTGCTGGGTACGCCCATCCTAAAATAGAAGCACGATAATCATCGAACCCTACCAAATAGCTCTGGAATGGATAAAATATTCAACAAACCAATTGGTGCGCATACCATTTCCCGCATCATATTCCAGATGGCAGCCATTCAATCAAAGACATATACCCAGCGGGAGCAAATGTGGTCAATTCATATGACATTCATCAATTTTCATCGGAAACCCAAGTCAATCAGTTTCCTAGGAGAAACTCCTTGAAACCCTTCATTTGCAAGCCCCCGAATATTCAATCAATTTTACACTTGTCGGGGGCAATTAATTAGCTCGCCCCAAATTGGGTAATTGGTCTTTTACACGTCGATTCCTTGACTTGCCGTAGCACATTTAAGGACGTGAGGAAGATTGTAAAAGTATTTGAGATTTTGGTCCTTCGGGAGGGATTGAACCCTGCCACACAACCATACACTTGCAAAAGTCAACCCAAATGACCTTCATTTATCGAATAGCCGGAGTAATTCCGAGGGTATGAATGTCCACTCATCCAAGGAAGGATCTGTGGTCGGGTGTTATTTGTGCCATCAAAGTCAAATCAATTAAAGAGCCAGCTCACCGCCTTGCGATAATTTTCGATAGTTCTAAGACATCCGGGTCACATATCAGATTAGTCGGGACCTGACCTACAGGTTCAGCGTGTCATGCTTCCCAATTAGGCAGGGGTTTAATTTTCTCTTTATTAACCTGCCATCGGAATAGTTACTTATTGGCAGAATATGATCACGTTTCGGCCGGTAAACTAATTTCCGGATTGTTCTCAAACAATAAATGAAGTTCTTTTTTTCGGGGAGTATATTGTTTAGTCCTAAAGAAAGTTTTTTTTTAATATTTAGATAATGGCAGAAGTGGAGGGATAAGTTCTAAGATGAAAGAAAGAAAACTCTTTTCGTGAAAGTATTTCTGAGTATTTTTATCTTAATAATTTTAATAAAAGCTCCTACCTGTTGTAATCAGATTCACGTGGAGCCAGTGACGTCATAACGTCTTATAATTTCTACCATTTGGATGTCCGCATCTTTTGTCTTATACAAGCAGTCTTTGCTAGGAATCCAGCCGAATAAACAACTTAACAGGATATAGGCTAGGGACGGACGAATTCTCGGAAATTTCATGGTTTTGTACAGGCCGAGGAGCACTAATAATACGAAACACCCATTGTGGCTTCCCGTCGGGGTGGATTTATCGTTTTCCTTTCATAGCGCGCTCTCCAGCTCCTTTTGAGGTGGCGTAATCTTGCAATTCACCATTAAAAGCCTTGCAAGTCACACTTCCGCTTCTAACAAAACATTCCCAGCTCCCACTCTGTAATTATTTTCGGAATTTATTTGTCAAGACGTCATTAAGGAGTGACTTTGTCGTTAATGATGTTTCCCGGGGTGGAAACATAACTTTCCTGTGCAAAACTGCCAAAATCCAGGAAGTTGTGTGACGAGGTGGAGACAGGAAGTTCTAGCGCTTGTGTCTACCTGAAGGAATTTCGGGTCCCATAAAGGCAAGTGAGAAACGTTTCTGGGAAGACAAAAGCCGTCAGCTTTTTCGTATATTAAAGGACCGGAAAATTCCTGGACCAGTGGCATTCAATACCTCGAATTTATAGCAGCTGAGTAAATTACGAAACTTTTCAAGTCTTAAAAAGAAATCCAAAGGAAAATTAAATTTAGGAATTTCCTTAAAATTAAAACAAAGGAAAGGAGGGCGAAAGAGGAGAGGAGCGAAACGAGGCATGGTAGCAATTCCTCAGGAAAGAACATTTCACTTTAGCGCGCGAAACGCCAGAACAAATCTGGATGCATTGCATTAAAGTGCAAAGAACTTCCACATTTTAATCAAACTTTTTTTTGAGGGAGGGAAGGAATTTAGTTGAAAGATGTATTCTCGTATATCCGAGTGGAATTTTAATAAATAGACCCGGAATGAATATATTCATGGAATAATTTGGAGCTGTTTTGTGCGAAAATCTGCTCAAGATTGTTCTTCGGGGTGAAATAAACCGGGAAAATTCTGAAGAGGAACAATTTGTGAAAATCACGTTGCTCACTTATGGAAAATTATGCAAAATAAAAGTAGTGAAAATGCACACCGACTGACGTAATTTTATCGTGAACAATTGTAGTTTGTTATTTTATAAAAGGCATAGACGTCTAGAATTTGAAATTCTGAAGCGCTTTAGTTTGAGTTGCGAATTTCTCAAGGTTCGGATTTGGGCCCACTTTTATTTCCTCCATTGGATTGTGGTTTAGGGTGTAATGTCTATAGAGGACGAGCCTTTGCATAGTTTGAAACTATTTTTATGACTCCCAGCAAACGGACAAAATTGATGGGCCTTCGAAGAGGGGGGAAGGCGGGGTTTATTTGCGTATATATTCTAAAAGTATACTCATGTTAGATTCGATATCTGGACACTACCCATTGGTCAAAATATGTCAAAAATCAAGGTGGTCCAGCCTGCAAAATATGCTTGGAATTATAGAGAAATGGAGGACATTATGCCTGAGTGATCTTTGGATAGATGCTTCGATAGGATTATTTTGCAGCATTGCTGCTGTAGCTTTCAATCTCCGTATAACTCTAGCTAATGGACACTTAGGATTTTTCGGAAATTGTTCTACTTTTCATATTTGTTATTTTCATCAAAGGCTATTCTGGGATCTTCCGGGTTATCTTCTTTTTCTTTTCTGCGTTTGATAGGGTAATTTTTGTGCGGTAGTACTAGTAATTTCTCCACATGATATGACACCTTTCCCACTTATTTAAATAATTCCGTAGGAACATTAATGTCGTTCTCTGCATCCATTAGATATACTTCGAGTTTATAGGGACCCTTTTCCCTCCCCCTCTTAGGATTTTTGATTTTAATGATTTGTCCTTTAATATTTCCCTTTAGACATTTTAATTGCTCGTTTCTTTTGACAACAGAAATTTCACTTTATCCCGTTCTCCTAATGTCCATTTGCTTTTTACTTCTGAATAAGCTTTAATTGCACTCTGACAAAGCTTCCCCTCGAGATATGAACTAATCCGCACTTCTAAATTGAATTTCCTGCCATCAACTGTTCGCTTAAGCAGCACTAACAAGGATTATCATCTGGTGCAGGTGGAGAATCCTTCCTTTGTGGAGTATCTCTCTGCAAGCAGCAGAGCAAAGATACCTTAGATGAATCCTCGAGTACAATGACTGCACCAGCGTCAAGATCCACCACTATCCCAATGCATCCCGATGTACTCCTTCGAACGACTTGGTGCAAGTTAAATGGGTTCGGAATGGAAACATACTCCAGCACTCGGTAAATCGTTTATTATTTATTGTCTGACTGTTGTTAAGGGAACAATTTGTAATAAATCACGAGCACACCCACCCAATTTCTGGTGGAGATATTTCTCTAGTGACGCGCTCCTCTGCTCTAGTGTGTTTCCCAGCATCTTCCATGGGACCCACCTTTGGCACTCGCAAGCAGCAATTGTGATACATTGGACGATTATGGAAATTGGAAATTTTTTCCTTCTCTTCTAAATGAAATCCTGTGAAAAGTCATCGAATCCATGAAACCCTGGGAGATATGCTTGACTCGCAACCATCGGTGGACGAAATATTCAATTTTAAACGTATTTCATCCCCAGACGGGTTATTGCTTCTTTTCCAGCATAAATTTCTCGAAATAAAGTCTTTGTGAACTTCCAACCCCCGAGTGGATGAATAAGCTTGAAACAGAGGGTTTCTTTGAACGGTAAATCAAATTTTTATCAATTGCGCGGTGCTCTTCAACTTTCAAGTGAGTGAATCGTGCGACATTGTCAGGAAGTGCTTTTCTCGGAAGGAATAAGTGTCCCTTTGAAGAGCGATTTTTATAATATTTTCAGCTGAAGTAATCTAGTGGTGCGTGTGCCAGAAACTGAAGGACTTTGGTGGATCTGGGAGTGGTTTGGGTGGTTCGAAAGGTCCACTTCCAGGAAAGGGTAATTGAAATTGCGAATTTATTTTCTGGATATTCCGAGGGGACTGAATTATGAAAACCAGCATTCCGCACTAAATAGAAGCACACGTGTGTATACTCAAAGACAAAGAACCTACCATCCCAGGACAGCACTTCTAGTTAGTAATAAAAACGGTAGTATCTCTACTACCAGATTCTCTTGAAGCTCTGGCATTTCATTACAGGCCAGGATCCCAGCTTTGAAAAGGTTCCTCGAAATGGTACTTTAATTTCTCCTTAATTACTCCGGAATTAAATAGAGTTCCGTAGGGATCAATAGTATGTCCATGGGTGTAGTTTATGAATTTTAATGCGAAGTTGAAATGACCGAGGTTTGTTAGTAACAAGTCCCGGTTTATAGTCCAATTGCTGACCGAATTGCTGTTGTGGTCGGATTGATGAGGCCAGCCACAAGATTAATCCATTTTCGGGCACTGCCATGGGATAATGCAGCTGGCTGTGAGCGATCGTATACGACTTTGTTGTGCCCCATTTATGGGGTCAATATTAAGTCAACGAAAACTATGACGGTCGTTAAACCCTTTTGCGGTTTGTTAATTCCTTGATTTCAGGACGATTTGCTTTCACTCACTTTTCCTGTGGTTAAGCTTTGCGGCTTTGTCCCTTCGGTGAGTACTTCTGTGGATGTTTATGAATTTTGAGAAGTTTTAATTAAGTTTTGCAAGGTTAAGGAATAGTTGATGGAAAATAGGTGGAGGTGGTGCTTTGCCTGGAGTTTCCCCGACATGAATTTTTCCACTTCGAAGTAGCAGTGCTTTTAATAGGGGTTAGTTCTAGCGCGAGGGGTTTTTATGTTGGTATATATGAGACTCTTTTCGAGGTGATTGGAGTCTCCCGTAGCTTCTATTCGCAGCCTTCATGTGAAAAGGGTCTGGCCTGTATTAGGAATTTCAGAAATTAATAAATTTATTTTTCTTACGTGAGGAGCGTGATTTCGTCTTGATATGTTGAGCAGTTAGTGATCAATTAGTATTTCAGTAGCGATCTGAAAACTATTGACGGATGGGAAAATGAATTTTTCATCTATCGTTCCAACAGGTTAAGAGAGATATAGGGGCAACATTGTCCAATAGAATATCGGTTGGTGTTACGTTGCTAATGTAAGGTCATTCTCATTATCCAGTTGGAAAGATTTAGGGTTGTGTGAGAAGAGGACAATATTTATTAGTAATTTAAAGAAGAATTAGTAGAAACTATGTGGAATTACCCTAGAAGAAAATCGTCCTTCCTTATGAGCCCTGATACCAGAGTGCGCCACAGTAATTTACACCAAGAAAAATTGGGTATAATGTTATGAGTATTAATATGGGAATCTTTCGCGACCTTTAGTTAGATGGGGTGCTTTTCGTTCTCGATCTTTGAAAAATTAACCCTTAAACTCATGAACATCGCATGCATCAATTTGTCTCCATTTCACGCTACTTCCAACGTCTCCTAGGGATGTTTCTTTTTGTAAGCCACTCTCTAGAAATTTTGAAACTGAAGATAAAAATGGCCCAGTATTTACTGCAAAATATTCTAAAATAAAAATATTTGATACTTTTTCTACATGAGGATGGGGTTGTAGAATATTCCAGTAATTCAACAAATGTTCTTACTAGAATCTCACGAGTGCCTCCATATGAATAAGGAAAAAAGAGGGAAAAGTCAAGCCCGAAATATAATCGCCCACATCAGTGCTCGGAGCAAAAAGCACTCCCCTTGAATCATCCGACGAACTTAGAAGAAATCATAAAAAATCATAAATAAAACATAAAAACTCATTTATCATATTTTCCTCATCAATTCTCTCTTAAGGACTGCCTGACTACTTTCCTCATTCCCGGGAATGTTTCCATCTACACTCATAGCCGAGCTGTCCGATTACACTTGAAATAAGAGGAACCAGGGCCTGGGGGGTACACAGGAGGGCATAACGAATCCAGCAAGGGTGAATATATCACAGATATGTGCGTACGTGTCTGTAATAAAGTACAGGCGTGCACAGCGATTTATTATGCAGGAGTATCATATACCGGAGAACGGGATTCGATTATCCTTGAAGGTATCCATCTCTGGGTGGCTTATCAAATTCTTGCAAATGACAGAGTTTCCTCAATTTCCCGGTAAAGGAATAGTTGAGCGCTCCAAAAGAGGTGGACGAAGCGGGAATTGAAAGTGGATGGGGAGGTATTCTACAGGAAATCAAAGGCGAGTGATTATTGAGTTATTTGTTGTGTCTGACGGGTTAAAGAGATCTGTGCTGAGGAATTTAAATCTTACCTTTGTGTTCAAAGCATGCAGCTTCAAGTAATTGTAGGATCCTTCATGAAAAGGAGCAAATTGAACTTAAGAGTTTCTGAAAGACGCCAGTCTCAGCACATCTTAATTACCCTCAAACTGGTAGACACCAATCCAATTAAAAATGCATACGGCGAAGAGGAGGAAACGTTATTTGCAGTTGAAACCTTGAATCTCAATGAGAAAGCAGTCTTTTTAAGCAACAGGTTTAAAGACAAGCTGTAGGAAAGAAATTTGTTTCTTCTTTTTCTAAATCAAAGGAAAGAGAAACCTATACCAGAACTGAGGTAGAAGCATCGTCTCAATACTAGGTGGAAGGCTCTGTGGGCTCATTTATATAGATAAAAAGTCTCAGAAAAAGCGAAACGGAAAATTGCTTCCAAATAGGGAGCAGAAAAGGAGAAGGAAAAATGTATCCACTTCTCCTGAAATTCATGTGATAAGAAGAAGGGCGGACGAAAAGGATGTTAGAAGGCATTTAATAGCAATTTAGGGTTTGCGTAAGACCATTAGCCTTCTAGCACCTTAAGCTGGGAACGCCACGAAAAAGGCTTGATCCCCAGAGGAAATAAACTGGCGAGGATTACAATATCAACGTGTCCTCGAGGATGGGGTTGTAATATTGTGAGAATTCGCAGGTCAGTGAACTTCTAAATTCCATGTACCAAGGACGCTTTAAGGTTGTCGGGTTTAATCTATCTGCGTCCGCTCCACAGCTATAAGCAGTTGTATGTGACAGACTTTATTGCCAAGTGATCGAAAAGAAAAAATTCATAAGTCGTTTCAGGGATTGCAAAAGAGATCGTGGATCCTAGAGGTCTTCTGGTCACAGACAGACCTTCTGGAAAAAGGTGCCAAACCTGGAGATAAGGATTGTTGGCCAACATTTCCTGACAAATTTTCATGGTTATTTGAAGAATAAACTATGCACGCCTTCCATCATATTTTAGGTGTGTCGATTTACAAAATGTGAATGAATACTCTGCCCAATTATGATGAAGACTATTTGCAAAGTTCCTAATTCTAAAGTAATGGTGATGGAAATGCAGAGGGCGGCATCACTATACCGGCGGTATCCATTAACCACTTAAAAACTTTGCAACGCAAAAGCAAACAATTACGGGCTGGATCTGCCCCGGCGGTGTTTTAATTTCGTTAACGTGAGCACTCTATTTCGATGCTATTGTTTAACTTTGCGCTTTTCTCATAAAAATTGTCTCAAAATAAAATTTTCTTGCCGGAAAAGCAAAGTACTCTCTCTGGCACAATTGGTTGTGGTTCCTGCTGGAAAACAATAGGAAATAAAGTAGAAATTACACGCTCGCCCCGTCCCAGCCCTAAATCTTCGACTCTACACAATTTTCTGGGAAAACAATGTGTAAAAAGTTTCCGTGAAAAGCATTGAGAATTTTTCTATTAAGAGCGATCCTAAGAAAACTTCAAAAAGAGCAGGACATTCTCAAGAAATGGAAATTCGTATTGACACAAAAGAATGGATCTGGGGTACTGTGAGATGCGGACAGAAAAGCGGAAAATGTTTGATCGCCATCAAAGAGCCAGCGGGAATTGTATTATATTAACGGAAGAGAAAAGTCCTCGGAAAATGTTGCTCGACTTTATTTTGATGGTGGGTGACCGACGTGTGCAGTCCGAGTTCTTCATGGACGAGCCTTCCGTTTTACTTCTTGGGAAAGTGGAAAAATTGAAAAGTTTCGATTATCCGCTGTGACTGGGATACAAAGGAACAACTTGAGGAAAACGTCTAATGGAGATGTTAAGAGGTGATGGGGGGGTAGGACGACGTTCGGGAAGGAGTCTGTTGCTCCTATTTCGCCCCCAATGAATGCCTGGCGGTGCACTTAAGCTGATTGAATTAAATCTACCTTCGCTTTGGAAGGCTTAAACACAGTTAGATGAGATTTTCCAAGTTGTGGAGGAATTTTAATGAAGTCGCTTCGGTTGAGGGAATTTATGGGACTCTCGAAAGAGTTTTTCAGGCATTTGCATTCACGCTACGGAAAATTGTCTGGAAAATTGGATGTATTTGGTATTTTGTGCATGAAGAATATTTTACTGTCGAATTGCATGAGGTGAATCCCCAAATAAACAATTCCTGCCAGAACTTTGAAGCAAATCACAATCTTCAATAAAATTTTGAAATGAAAGTCTGAAAATCACGCAAAATGTTTCAGAAAGTTGGGAACAGTCTTCTTTTGTTCTTGCCACTGTTTGTCTCTGGCACCTGGGTCAGGAGATTACGAGGAAAACGTGGAGGAGATTGGAAGGCATTTTTCCTTTCTGGATTGTGGATACATTGTCCTCGCGCAAAGGTGCAGGAGACATTCCTGCCACAACGACATAATTCTTGAGCTTTCTGCATGAGCATGGGAGGAAACACCATGAATGAGTTGGTCCAAGGTGGTGGAAATTCAATTTTTCCAAAATTATTTGTTCTTTCGGATTGAATTCTTTGTGTGCACAACGAAAGGGATGTATTTGGAGGGAGGATGCCATGATCAATCGAAAGTTTCCTCATTATAAAGTCGATTTCACCCAAACCGTGTAATTTCAGATCTCCTAAAGTCTGAAAGTCCTAAAGTGTGAGTTGGAAACACCCAGATAAATTTAAACTTTATTTGCAGTCGGAAAAATTGTTTCACTAAACAATTCTGTAAATTGAAAAAAATTGGGAAAGGTTAAGTGAAATATTGGGGGAGAAGAATATTTGTCAGAGCGTAGGCGAAACTGGTACTAGAAATGCGCACCTATTTTCGAAAGTCCACATAGGTACATAAGTGTGGTAGACTGAAATTCTGCGAATATACAGTGTGAATCGAAAGTTGCCGTACAAGAAAGTAGAACGGTTCCAATTTTTTTCTCAGAAACTTGTACAGCTCCTTTTCTATTACACAAATCCCATCCAGTATTCGCCTGGGTTCGAAACAAAACAAATAACAAGAAAAAGTGTCATTACTGCCACCAATTTAGGCCAACCCAAAACTAGGGCAAATTCAAATCACTTTCGTCCTTGACTCGAGACAGCAGACTAACAAATCACCTTATCACATATCTTAAGGAGATGGCTATTTGCCATCAGTTTAGACTATTCTGTGCAGAAACAGGCATGAAATCAGAAATCAGTGATAGTGGATGTCCGGATTTGGTAAGCCCCCAGGGGACATAAGATATCACTTAAACCCCAATAGATGTCACTTTTATCTCTGATTAATAAATTTCGCCTCGACCGTAAACGTATCCTTCCTTTTTGTCTATATCACCGCACATCCTGCAAAGGGGGTGAATGGCTGTTTTTGCAGCACATAAACATAAGACGGGGTAAGAGTTTTTGATTTGATGCTTTCGCGTCACCTTTTACGCTCTTTGCATATCAAGAGCTTGCCATTCCACTTAAAACTTTTTAATGAGTTCAACTTGATTACAACAAAATTAATCTTTGCAACTAGGAGCAAGTTTATGAGTCCCAACATACGACATCGCATCGTCTTGAAGAGGAAGAAAAAGGGATTTGGAGTTTGGAACGTGAATGTCGAACTGCTTCCTAGCTCTCCCCCATTACCTCATTTGGAATGAAGGGAGTGCTCTCTGCAAGTGCTAATAAAATCTGCAAGTTGCAACACAATTTGCACCGCGTGTTTAACACTAAAAGGCGTAAGCTGTAGCAGTTGTTTCTAGTCCAAAACTCAATTTGTGATCATCGAAGTCGCACAAAAGTACCCTCGTCTCAGCTGGATAGTCATTCAGGACATGGAATCCTAACGAAAAGTTGATACGAGTCATCCGAACTTGACTACTTACTATACAAATGCGTTGAATGAGTTACTGACAAGTTTTGAGAAGTTTTCTTTTCTCGTTGGAATCCTCTACGACCACTACTCATAATTTCAGGCACAAGGACTAATTGCGTTTTCTACGCATTTTTTTTAAGACTAATTTTAGTTTCTTGGAAAATAAAAGTTCGTTTAGAAATATCACTTTTTATATACGCGACAAAAGATTTATCGAACTTGCTACTAATGTTGGGATGAATAAAATTTCATTCGCGCCAAATTGGACTCCGAATTACTCAACCCAACAACCCAACAATCATAGCGAGTTTTCTGTACTCTGTCTTTGTTGAAGCCGAGTTGATAATATCCATCACAAGATAACAAAAAAGAAGTTTTGTTGGTATAAACATTTTGGAACCAAAACCTGTTACCTTGGCTTACACCCGAAACTTACAACTAAAGCTAAGCAGTTGGAAACGACGAAAGGAAGCAAGTATAAAGAATTCTTGAAATGACAAAAGTGACACTACAATTGGTCTCCTGCAGAGATGTTTTATTCTTCTGTTTGAAGGCTCAAGTTCCTAGACCACATCTGAAAGACCAACGCGTACAAAACACTAATTTTCTCCTCGGCCCAATCAATTTTACTGTTCTAGCTGTGACCCCATTACCTTCATTCAGTCACCTTAATTGCTCCTAGCACAGCATCCATGAACGAACGAAAATAATTTTCTCCCATTGACATCTTAAGACAAATTAAAACCCTTCAGCCGCCCGAAATGGCTGAAACGTGTATCTGGATCTCATCCACCCGCCGCCCGCCCTTAACCATTTCCATCCAACTTCCAAGTCACAGTGAGGAATGAATGCAATTTTTATCCTAATCCCCTGGGGGATTCCCCTGAATCTTCTTCGATTTATACCAGCGTGTGACTCCGCATATATATCTGTTCCCTGTTTACCCAATTAACGTTGTTTGACGTAGTCCTCAACTTTGAGAGGAGGAATTTGCTCAAATAGTCGTTGTTTTGCCATTCATTCGTCCTTTCACTTACGGGTCCGCTGGTGAGTGGTGGGTGATGCGTGCGCCCATTCTCCGGCCTCCTGTGCTCGAGCCCGAATCCTTTTATGAGCAGAATGGAACAAATATTTATTCAGCACATACCCCGGTGATAGCTCATTAGCTGTACTCATGGGAATGCGGATGCCTTCTGTTTATGGGGCTTTAAGTCTGAATTTTTCGGGAGGAAAAGTACTCTCTGGAATTTTTATGGCTGGATACACAACAGCTCTCGTCTGGCTGCCATAGAATTCACAGGAGGGATTTACAGCTCTTCCCGGAAGAAATACGCAGAATAACGAAGAAATAATTATTCTTTAATATTTCAAATGTGGATTGGGACGTATGCGAAAATTCCCGCATATACCGCCTACGGCATAACTCCCCCGAATTATGTGGAAAATGTCAATATAATCAAATGAATGGAACGTGGTGCTACTAAAATACCGGTAATGGTTCACAGTAGGTGCACAAAGAGAGTCGCAATCGCATTTCAAATTCTCCTATAATAGAATTTGTCAATTAATTCCAGATCCGTGGATTTTTTCACGGGGATTTCAGAGCATTTTTTTAAACCAAAAACTTGTGTGTTCGAATTTGTTATATGCTGTGCCCGACATCATCTTATATTTCTGCAGACAAAATCTAGCCGTAAGGAGATTAACTTTTCTTAGACCCTTGATTACATGGGTCTTCTTCGAGGTGTTATTTCAATGCGGTCAAGTTAATATCACAGAATTCATCAAGGAACACACTCAAGAAAAAAGTCATCGAAGAGGATCATGGCTATCACAGACCAACCACGTTGATCTCGGCATGTGCGGATAGAATCATAGAGCCGCCACGCCAGAAAAAATTCTCAATTTTCAAGGCGATGGAGTTGATGGAGAATCCGCGGGGACAAATGACGATTTTTTGTCCCACTTTTAGTTGCTATATTCCATTAGTACACTAGCCGTTCTTTCCACATTTATTTTTGCAAATCCAATGTGAGCGCTCTGCGAAATTCCAACTTAATATTTCGAGTAGATCTTGTAAAATATATTATGCGGTTTATTTCTCTCTTTTGAACTGCAATGCGACACGGGATCGCCCCTTTCATTAATACCACCCTCAAGCTTCCCAATCAGTTTAGTCAGGATATTGATTGCAGAGGGTCTTCTTTACTAACTTGAGATTGCATCGATATAATTTTAGTGCACGCCAGTAAACAAAGTAAAGCAAACAAAGGACAGCTTCAGAATGAATAAATTAATTTTTCTGTGCTCTTCCCACGAATGTCGAATCAGTAACAGGTAGCAGCATATCCGAACTATTGTAGTGCCCGAAACGACAGTCTAAATTAATCTCGGGGCAGTGAAAACGCCTCAGTTTCTTTTGTGTTGTTTACGCTGCTCTACAAATCTTACGTACGCAAATATTTTTCTACAGATACTCCCCCTCTTGAATATCGGAATGGTCTCAAGAAAATCTCTAAATTTAATCAACAACTAAAGAAGACGGCTATAAATAAACCACCATATCGCCGCCATGATCTTGAACCGTCAGGGACACACATAATCTATAGGTTCCCTTGAAATTAATTAACTGTCAGCGACATAGAAAAATAGTCCTGGTGGCGGTGAAATGGATAAGCTTGGCTGATGGCTTCATTTTGGTGGACAGGACGAAAAGCACGACCACTTTTTGCGTTATTTTGAAACAAATCGCTCTGTGAACGTCCTAAGACCTGGAGTTGCCATAGTGTTCCATGTATATGTATATATATATAT
>QYTT01078605.1:1712-20270 GCA_006980735.1 Dasypogon diadema | reverse complement strand
GCCCCTTATTGATTTATTATTTCTATGAAATTACGTGGGACATACTTAAATTTCTTCTTTTCCTTTGCCTTCTGGTCTACAAAAGCAAATGATTTCTCTCCATCTAAAATAAGGCCTTACCCGAAAGCTTCACCGCGAAAATTGACCAACCGCCCTCAACGTAAAAGAAAATGCTGTGTCCTTACAGACACGCCAGAGAAGAACGAGTTACAAAAGGAATATGAAGAAAAGTCAAATAAGAAAAAGAAAACACAAGAGACTAAGAAAGGCAAGGGAAAGGGCAAAAGAACGGGGACAAAAGATAAGATAAAGATAGTTAAAAAACAAGGGATAGGAAAAGTAAAAAAGAAAGTTTTAAAATCTGATTCAGAATCTGAACCCGAAGAATGGTTTTGTTTAGCTTGTGGGGAAGCTTATGAAAATTCAAACAAGGGAGTGGATACAATGTAAAATGTGTAAATTTGTGTGTTTCAATTGTAATTCCGATGAAGACTGATTTCATAATTTACCTACTTTAATCAAAAGGCTGATTACTTAAGAAGTTGAGATTTTGTTATTATAAATGGCTGTGAGCCTAAAGTTCCTTTATGGTTTAAAAAAGAGAGAACATGTTTTTATTAATTTTTGAATATTTTTCTACTAAATTAAGAATAAAACTTAAAAGTCTAAGTATGTTTTAGCTTGTCTGTTTCTAATGCTAAATAAATCTTTAAAAAATAGGAAACTGGTTTTCAATTCCTACTGTTACAATTTGCCCCAAGCCTGTTGCAACTAGCCCCAATCACGGGGTAAGTTGTAAAACTCGTCACTTTTTTTTTCTAAGCCATCTTTACAAGAATTCGTCACAGGTTTGATCAACATTTTATTTGAAATCGATAGTTGAATAGTAGCTCATTCGAACAGTACTGCTGTATTTCCTAAATACCCAACAAGTAAGCTTCCATAGCCAAGAAACGAAAAATTGTTACAACTAGCCCCCCGCTCCCCTATCCAGTTAAATCACCGCGCCCTTAGCAGGATTCGAACCCAGGCCCACGACTAGAAATAATCAAGGTTTTATGAGGATGGAAAATTTATTAATTGTTTATAGCGCTTGCCTACGGCAGATAATTGTATATTTCATTTCCAACATCAGTGGCTAGTTTGCTTTCATCCATATGTGCTCAAGATTTTTTTTTCGACCAAATCAATGCCCTTTTGTGGCTTTTATGTGACAGTTTTTGACTATAACAAAAATCGATTTATTTACCATTTCAAAAATGAGGCATTGAGCACAAACGGGTTAAATAATTTTCCGTGGATTGAAATGAATGTAGCACAGAACCTGGAACTTCTGCTGGTAGTTATAAAAGAGCATCTTATGAATCTTTGGGGCTTTCAAGGAAACTACTCTGTACTGTACCACAACTCAAAAAATACTAATACTAATAGCAGTAGGCATCTGCCACCTTTAATTTTTAGTATGTATGTGAGTTATAAATAAAGTTACTGAAGTTTATTTAGATGTATGTATTTTGATATTCAATCATGGAAAAATAGCCGATGGCAGAAGTTAGATGTTGCAAAAAATTGCCGATCAATAAAATGCCATAACTTTTGCAACATTTCGAATTCGACGTAACGGTTTTGGAACATTCATACCAAGTCATTCAACATTCAAAAAAATAAAAAATGGACTTTTTTTTATCTCGAAAAAGTACCATATGGCTCTTTAAAAATATGAACAAAAGGGCTGTTTATTTTCTTTGTTTTTTATATTTGAGTTAGGGATTTTGTGTTTTAAATGCAGAATTTATGCATGTAATATGATAAAATTTTTGTACTTACTTTCTAATGAGTGTAGTTTTCCTGTACTAAGTACAAAATTTTTATTGCTGCTTTGTGACTTCTATTGAAGTGCCGTCAATTATTTTTTTAATAAGAGTTTTTTCTTCTGGATTTCAAAAATAAAGGGATCACAATCAAATATTGGAACTTCCTATGAAACTTGCATGTTCTTATTTGTTTTACTGAAAGCAGTGTGGTGCAAAAATTTACACTTCCTACTGTACACTACATATAAAAACGTAATAAATATGGGAAGAGAGTTATTATATCATCAACGGGAGTGATCCAAAAATAATGATAAACGGGTAGGGGTAATAAGTAAAACGAAAAGAAAGAAAGTTTTTTGGTTTCGCTGTATTCTCAGTAACTAACGGAAAAAATCATATAAATAGAACTCCATTTTTGGGAGGTACGCTCAATTGAATACAAGCATTCACAGTGATAATAAGAAAATGGATAAAAATGAGATAAGAGCTGTTATCAAGTACCTCGGTTTGAAGAAAATGTCTACACGTGGGCGCACTGGTGTACTCTGCTCCTCCTTATTCCACAGTTACACGCTAGAATTTTCTTCACTGCGCAAAGAAATTTATGATAGGCAGAACATTAACTGAACATCGCAAAGGACGACCACGTCCCTTACCTTAGAGAACTACGGTGTACTACACATGAAAAAAATCTCCACAAGTTAGGTGCCGAGAGTGTTAACGGATGAATAAAAGAAGAGACGACTCGACATTTTCAGGGTTAATATCAATCCGTTTGCTATGGATCCAGAGAAATTTTTGAAGCGATTTGTGACTACGACCTGGATCTACCATTTTGATCCTATGACGGAACAGTAATCAATGGCATGGAAGCGACAGTTTTCACCGATACCGAAGAAATTTAAAATTATACAGTCGGCGAATAAAGATATGGCTTTTGTTTTTTTGGGATGGCAAGGGGATCATTATGGTAGACTACCTGGAAAAGGGAGCCACAATTACGGGCCCTTATTATGCAAAAAAAATTAAAAAAATTAAGGGAGGCAATCAAGGAGAAAAGACGAGGAAAATTACGGACGGGTATCCTATTCCGCCAAGACAACGTACTCGCTCACAAGTCCGAAGTTGCGATGGCTGTCATCCGTGAAGTAGGCTTTGAATTATTTGAACACCTTATTCCCTGGATCTTTCTCCGAGCGACTTCTATCTCTCTACACGTCTCAAGGAAGTTAAAAATTCGAGTCTAATAATCAGATGATGGCTGCTGTTGAGACATTTTGGGGCACTCAAGAATCTGATTTTTTCTCAAAGGGCATTTGTGTATTGACTTGTTAAGAGACTACATTGAGAAATAATCTTTTTTTTAAAGAAATTTGTTATTTTACTTAGCCTTTATCATTACTTTTGGATCACCGTTCGTATGTACGTGGACAGAAAATTTTAGAAATTTATAGGCCTATAAATGTGCAATTCAATTATGAAAAGTTAGTGATAATATTATAAGAATGCTTATTTTGTTTATTTCCTCGCACATGCCTTATGAATTTATAGTTTTCGTATTTTTGATCATCGCAGAATTCGAATTTAAATGCCCTTATCTTTTCTAGTACCATCTATTTATGTTAATCTTTATCCGAATAGTAACGGCACTGGACCGAAAAATACCCAAGAAGTGAAATAAATGCCAGAAAAACTGTTTAATAAAATTAAATTTTAGGCTTCAAGCTGTTTGTATCATCTTACTTGTAAAAAAAACACGTTTTTTTGGTTTTTCTTAGGTCACAGGTCACGCCAATTACAATTGGTATAAAAGGGAAACTTCATCGGGCACTCGTCCAGTAGACCGATAACACAAAAAATGTTGATGAAATATTTTTATACTACCCATGCCGGTGGTTGAGCGGGCTGAGGCGTACGTATACTGATTTTCTCCCCTGTTGGCGTGGGTTCGAATCCCGCACAGGACACGGCGATTTATCTGGGTATTAGTGGTTGAGGCAATTCTACTGACAAGAATTTTACTTACGAAGCCACTGGGAATGTTGCACAGTAATAATTCCATGCCAAAAAATTGTGGCTCACTTGCAACATTTGTCAGGTTAAAATTTCCCAATCTCCCTTTGAGTTTCAAACTAATGCATCAAAACATGCGGGATATATAATGACACAAGCTATGAAGCATAGAAAGTTCTAAGTAATATTTCTCTAGCTGCAAGTATTATATTACTTAGATACTTCAAATACATCTTGCCGTCGAAGTAGTTAAATATCAAAATAATTGTGATATGGATCTGTTTGAATACACAGGTATTAAGATATTATGGTATAACCATAATTAACATATCAATTCATTTAATTAATTCGGTATTGTGTCTGAACTATATCGACAGAAATGAAAATCTCCGGAGCACAGAAATGTAAATTAGGCAATAGGGTGGGCAGAACCGTGCAAATTTTTGGTATCAGGAGCTTTAATACGAGCTATAAACAAAATATACCGTCTGAAAACAGATTAGTAAATAAGTACTTGTGTTTAGGTAGATACGGTATTCCAAAGTGTACCTCGATCTATTTTTACACAACAGAACCACATAAAAAGTTAATAAAACGAGTAAAAACAAATAAATCACGTAAAAAAGACCTAGATGTATGTGGTTCCTTGAATTTCAGTAGCACAAAAGGAGCAGTCGCAACCAATGCAATAGACGAAATGTCTCTGTTATTTGTAGCCGCGAGCAATTAATTGAAAGAGGAGAACTTGCTGCATGAAATGTGGCAAAAACTTTTGCAGGTCGACAGTAACTGTTAGTTTAACATGCAATTAAAAAGAAAGGATAACGTGAAAATTCTTCGTGTGATTTCAACTATTTTTTCGTTTCACATTTGTTCAGTTTTTCTTATTCTATCTTTCTTATATTTTTTAAAATAAATTTTTAGTACCTCAGGTTACTTATTAATCATTAATTTTTTGCATTTTAGATAGCCGGTCTAAGTCTAAGGAATTACCCAGCCAACGGGGGAGGGTTGAATAAAAAATTTTAGAACTAGAAAATAAGTATAAATCAAGAGCAAAAAGGCCCTCCAAGTTATTTGTCTCAGTGTTCTTATCTGCAGAGTTTCTAATGCAACGAAAGAAAAGGATCTAAAATAAGGCAGAAAAGTCGGCTATGGCCAACTTCAATCGTACTTTTTTCTTTTTATTCTTTCTTTTTAAATTTAAATAAACTATGACGATAAACAAATTCAATTTTAAATTAATTTTTTTATATATATAAATGTCTAGAAAACCTGTACGTTTTCACAAAAAACTGTACCTACTTTCTACACATATGTAGCCTACTCTCAAGTCTTCTAATTTAAGACTTAAAATTTCCTAAAATAACATCTTATTTCTAAAACTAAACAAATACATTATGTCAATAACGATAAAAGGAAAGTAAACAAAAATCAACAAAACAAAATTAAAAATATACAATTTAAAAAATCAAATAATTTTAACTATCTTCAGTATAACAAAAAGATACAAAGACAATTTGCAGCTTAGAGTTGAGAATTTTAACAGCTTTAAGGTTTTGCACTTATTCAATGTTTAACTAAGTTTATTTTTAGTTTAAAATTTAGAAGTTGAATCGACTAGTTCTAAAAGTAATTTTTCTAATATTGCAGTGCTTGATATGAGGAAAATATCACTAAAATAGAAATATTGTTCTACAATATGTAATTGAATATATTATCTAAAAATGTATAAATCGTTGTTGAAGCATGTTTACAAAGGTGGCTAAAGTGAATGATTGAGTTGGAGGTAACTAATAAAATAAACTATTTAGAACTTTTACTTTTTCGACACAAATACTGTCTGGTAAATAAAAACTATCTATAAATAAAAGTTTAACTGTTACTCACCTTATTGTAAATTGTAACTACTATATTAGAAACTACATTTGAAAATCATTCTATATTTGTAAAAAGTTTATCTATGTGTTTTACGGTGTACAGCTATATCAGATGACTTTTTGAAAATATACCCACACTGCTTACACATTCTAGTAAAACAGAAAAATTAATAATAACAAAAAAATATATATATATATAAAATTAATAAAAAGCAGCAAGTGAAATACTACGAAAAGTATTAAGAAAGAAAAATTTTGCTTAATAAATGTTAGATTTAAAATAATTGGAAATTATAAATTTTCTAAATAGGAGTTCTACTTCTAACAGACTACTACTGTAAGGCTATAGTTTTCATATCCATAATTAATAACATTAAAATAAAATAAAAGTTGCTGCATTGAACAATTTGATGAGGAGCAACAAACTTTAACTTTACTAAATACAATAGACATGCAACATTGGAGAAAGAGACGACGCAACTTGGTTCCTTTAGTTAACAATACAAAAGTTTTCTAGAGAAATTAATTCTAGAGTTTTACTTCAATTTGTACTATTTAGCATACACCTAGCTTAGCCCACAATCCACCGCGGAAGCGGGCGACGCATCCCTCCCCCCTAGGGAACTACATACTTTGAAAATATAGTTTCAGAAGTGACTGTGACAACCTTTTTGGACGGTCTTGAAATCTTGTTAGTTGATGTTTTTATCATTATACTTGTACCATACGATGATGTCAAATTGTTGTAGACAGGCAAAAGTATGAAGAAGATAAAAATTTAAAAAATGGAAGAAGTTTTAAGAAATAGGTGATTTTCTTAAATAGGAGCGAGCAATTTATATTTAATATATATATATATACATTTCTTTTTATCGAATTCTGGATTTTTATTTGCATTTAAATAATTGATTTTTATAAGGGTTGTTAGCGTCATCAACAGTACAAACTTTAGAAAAACGGAAATTGGAGGTGGTGACCCGCAAGAAAAAAATTATATTGGACCCATAACAAAATAATGCTGAAATATAAGTAGGTAAATATAAGAAGAATGTTAGAATAGAAAGTGAATACAACAAAAATTGAAAAAAGTAAGTGACCTAAGCACGCCGTGGCCAGGTAGCTGTTGAGAATATTACGGTAGTGGTCATTTTCAGCTATTGTTCTCCGTCACTAAAGGCAAATTTATTTAATTTCAACGTTGTAAGAAAATGAAGCGAGCGGGATAGATGAAGCTAACATGATAAAATACGAAAAAAGACAAAACATAGGCCAACAAAATTTTACAAGCTAAAATGTCAATTTCCCCGCTGGAACAGAATTTTTGTTCCCCTTCAATCTTTGTCCTAAGTAAATTTTTAAATTTTTAACTACTGTCCAAAAATTGTTTCAAAGTTGAAAGTTGAAACTTAAAACGTCAGTAGATATGTAGGTATCAAATTAAAGATGATATTCCGCGCAATCTAAACCTTAAAACAAAAACATACGCCATTTCGTTTTATGTGGTTTTGGCGGGAAATACCTATATTGAAATTTGAAAAATTAATTTTTTTTTAATTTGGAACCGTGTAGCTTTTGAGGGGAGAGCGGTAGTGAGGTGGTTGAGGAATTATTGAAAAGAGCAAATGGTTGTCTATCAAACGACACCTTAGTATTCGTCTTAAGACGTATATTAAAGATGCTACGAGATGTAAAAAGCAGACAGGTCTTAAAAAATTGTAAAGACGTCTAACCCCCTCTCGCTCCCAAACGAAGCTCTTTCGACGTAGAGACGTCACGTAAACAAACGTGACGGAACCTGTACTTGGCCTTACCATACCTTGTTTTCTCTATACCGTGGTCTAATAGTGCCTGTCAAGGACTTTAATTGTTATTAGGGAATAAAATGAAATGATAAAACATTTTTGTATTACAGTTACAGTACTTAAAGTTCTATGTTAAAAGAACAAGTTATGAATTTTAATCTGATTATAATTTTGAGAAAATTGCTACTTTGACAAGATCATGAACCTGAAAGTTCGGACTAAATGACTGAAAATAAATGCAACTTTATGAAGTATTATTTACACTTTATCTGACCCTAATCAATGTGAATTTGAAGATAATATTTTTTTGTGTTAATGTAACCATTCTTTCTCGCCTTTAAGTGTTAATTTTAACTAAAGAAGTTAGAACATAAGTGATTGGCATCAAAATGTAATTGGCTGACTGAACTCCGAAGCGACGATTAGGTATAACACAAAAATCAAACATGTTTTCAGTTTTTTAAGAATTTTATTATCTCATGCATACATATACACAATGTTTTAAATTAAATATAAAATATTTATTTATTAATTTTTTTCCGACCACCTTTCCCACTTTTTCGGCTATTGAAGTTGTTGCATAATCGCTCTTCGTTAACGTTTTTCCAGTTGTCGCCTCTTGCCAAAAAGCAAAACTTAATTGATCTTCCAAGATTTCAATGCAATAAACCATTTACAGATGCAGATTAGTTTTTTTTTATCTGGGAACATTTTCTCCAACAATGGTATGGGTAATGGCAAGAGAGAGTTAGTTGATTATAGGATAAGTACAAAATTTCAAAATTAGGAAAACGGCGAAATATTGCATGATTCGCTAAAATCCCATATCTTCATTTATTTTTATAATAGAAAAAAATCCATCCTCTTTACATTTGCAACAGGCTACAGAGGAGGTAGATAAGGAAATGTATATCTCGGGCCCCGTTTTGAGGATACAATTCTGTTTTGCGTTTCCTGAAAATAGTTTGTTTTTTTGTCTAGTCTGAGATAGCTGCGTTCTGAGTAGATAAAATAGGTCGGTTGAGTCTGCTTTCCTGTTAATCGAGAAGTTTGAGGAAGTCACATGGACGTGTGAGTAGACCATGCCCCTTTTGTGTGTGCTTTGTGTACAATATTAGCTAGTGATTTATTTAAGTGTTTTCAAAGTACAAGTATCAGGAGCACATTGCAAGAATATTGCATTCATGATTGGACCATGTTTTAGTATGTAAAGCTTACAATTGAAACAGCTTCTGATAAGTAGATGAAATTATCCCAGGTGGCCAGGTTGCGAAGACGAAAAAACATCAGAAAAAAAACTACGAGGAGAAAGGAAGAGGAAGAAGTAGGGAAAGGATAATTTTAGAATCGATGACAAGAATTTTAAGCTAAAGGAAAAAAAACAAATAGCGTAACTTCATGGCAGGCATCCGAATTATTCGGATAAAAAAATAAATAACTCAACGAAGGCAGAGTTATCGTATTTAAAGGCCAAATAGTGTATGAATATATAAAAGAATAAATATTTAGCCACACGAATAACAAATAACGGATAAATAAATTATCCGAATAAAATACTTGTCTTTTATCCATTTATTCGGCTTATAAATTAGCCGCAATTAAATTCTATTCGCATTATTCGTTGTTCGCACTATTCACCACTTCATCCTCCTATTCGTCATTCGTAATATTTATCATCTCTTTATCTGTCATCCGTTTATTTGTAATTTATTTATTCGTCATCAGCTTGTCCTCATAACATTTTCTCGTTTTTATTGAATATTAGGGTGAGTCTGAAATTCATGGACAGTCCAGGAATTCTTTGCCTCGAAAAGCAAGGAATGGTACCATTGCGGGATCAGTCAACTGCCAGATGGGTACAAATTATTGAACAAAATTGACTTTATTCTGAAAATTATATTATTTTATATAAAATTTATTTAAAAATTTACTTTAATAAATATGTTTAAAATGTCCACGAACTTTTGACTCACCCTAGTATGTCGTAATGTAGAATCAAGGCTGGTTTTAAGGGGACGTTTTGGGGATTAGACCTACCCCAGGCACAAGAAAATAACGAAGTAATGAATCATTCCTCGACACCTTTTCTACGCATTGCGTACTCTTTCACAATCACAATCTCTGACCTCTCCTTTTCTGCTAGTATAGGATTCTAAGTAAAACATCTCCACTCAATAAAAATGGTTCTAAAAGTTCTAGACGACAGACGGTTAAAGTAACTTGAAAACAAACAACTAGGTAACCAACGAAGGGCTAATGGCAAATAATGGTAATAATAAGTGAATGACAAATAACGCGAATAATGGATAAACGAATGAAGAATAATCGAATGATGAATACCGCGAATAACGGACAAACGGATGGTAAATAAGTGATTTATTCGGATAGTAATCTTATTCGAATAAAGATTTATTCCTTATCCGGGAATAAAACGATTCAATTTATTCACTATTCGTGAATTTATTCGGATGAATATTTGCCCAACTCTGCTTCATGATAATTGGATTAATAATAAGAAATGAGTAGACTATAAAATTAATCTGGATTACCAGACATTTAACGCACACTGCAGTCGCAGATGTTATTAATATGGTTTAAGTTGTATTAATGCAAATTTACTACAAGTCTCAAGTGCCTAAAAGCTTGTTTTGAAAAGTAAGAGATTAGCTCTGAAGTAAAATGCATTCATAAAGTGGGGAAAAAAATCGTACATTGAATTTTGCTTTTAGCTGCATTGTAGATGGTTGCCGGGTAAACAGTTATTTTGTTTTCCGTGAAGAATACGGCATTTAAACATTTTCCAGTAGGTCCCAAAAGATGCTAGTAAAAATGTCACTAAACTTTATTCAAAATTAGGCGCAATCCATGAACTCAACATAATTATAGAGATGTCGCAGTAATCTAATTTTTATTAACACAATTATACTTTTCTTACAATACGCCAATAACTAATAACTAAGTTTATATTCAAACTTATTTGCGATTAATCGCGCTGTTAAAAGTGAATTTTTCTAGCCAAAGTGACCCATTTTGTGATTGCAAAAACTAACCCCATGCTAGTTAAACGATTTAATATACGGGGCAGAAAAGTAGAATTTAGTATTAAGGGAAGGTTTACCCAAGTTTATTTTTTTTTAAATATTTTTTTCCATTTTCTGAAATTCATGTGTCTCAAATGTATCGAATGTTCGACCTTGAAATGATTGCGACGTAAACTTTTGTACTCTTTTTGTATTCTTTCCAAATGAAGTTGACCTTCAAATGACTCATATATTTAACCCCCTGGATCAAGATTAAGGTTCCCACAAAGTGAACTTTTTTTTTTATCCCACAACTTTTGTCCAAGACATTTTTCCCTAAAACCTGGTATATAAAATTATAGAAACATGTGAAAAATTAACACATTAACGAACGAACGAATTGCGGTGTTTGATTATCTGCAGGCTTTCAAAATTTTTATGAAATATTTGCCAGCGTCATAGACCGTGTTGTTACTAAAATGTAATCGAAATGTACTGAAAAACACACGTAGAGTACCATACTACATGTATATCGTAAAACCGGAAGATCTCTGCCATTGACCGTGCATTGACATATTACAAAACAGGGAGATCTGGTCGATCGGTTGACATGGCACAAAGCTTAACAAGAAAAAACAGCGTTCAAAATAAGAAGAGATATGAATTTCTTTTACATAGCACTTCTCATTGAATACAGCTGTAAATATATGGATCTGAAGGTTAGTAAATTATTAACGCAGTAGCATATTATAATGGATTTTAGCCACTTCAACTAACAATTTCCTTCAGATGTAGGGAATTCGAGTGCGCTTTCTTCAATCCACAACCTGTAAATATTGCAAACCGTTCTCTATGCCGGCAACCCATCATAAGCCCTTTCTAGTACCATTAGAGTTTTCTATAACAAAAAGAAAGCGAGGCACAGCCATCTTAGTCTGTTGAATTTTGTATGTTTGTATTGCCACGGTGCTTAAAGTTTTCATATAATTTGTGATCCATTCTTTACGTATATTCAAAAATATACATTGATCCATTATATAAATAGACGGACAGTGCTCTCTGTGTAAGAACAATCCAAACCATATATCACAATAGGTCTAATAGTTCTGTTTGGTGACGTTGCTCCAAGTCGAGTATGCTCTTTTTGTAACAAATAGAAAAGAAGCAACTAGAGCAGAAAATTGATCCTTTTCTCGGATCAGGGTCGGTATCTGCTTCCTAACTACAGCTAACTTAAATTGGAAAACACTGTCCTACCCAAATGCAGATTTCGCAAATGCATTTGCATTTCAGAAGTGTACGTAGTGCGGTCCAAGTATTCGTGGTAGAAGGAGGGATGATCTCATGGATTTCTTCGTCGGAGTTAAACTTCTTTCCCCGCATTTCTGATTTTAGTTTGGTAAATAAAAGTCTTTTGGGGCCAAGTCTGGATTGTAAGGTGGATGATCCAATTCCTCGAAGCCGCATTCCTTAACAGCAGTTTTTGAAATAACAGCAGAGTTTACGGACGCATTACCCTGTAAAAACAGTTCTATTCAGGGCAGCTTTCCTCTTCTTTTCTCGACAATGGCTTTACGTAACTTTCGTAGGATTTCAACATAATAAGTGGCATTTACAACGGTATTACGTTCCCTGAAGTCCAGCAGCAGAATACCTTCAGTATCCACAAAACTGTTGCCATGACCTTTATGGTGCTTTGTGTGACCTCCGCTGTTTCCAACAACAGTTCTTCGGGGCGATGCCACCCCCGTCTCCAGCGAAAAAGCGTTAACCAATGTTTAACCATCGAAAATGAAGGTTCTCTATATATACGATCCATCCGCTCTTTGATCTCCGTTGGCATTAATCCATCTTTTGCTAAAAAATTTTATTACAGAAATTTTTCAATTTTTGACATTTTCACTTTTCTAGATAAGTTCACTTCACTTTTCGAATGACTATTTCAAACTGTTTGAGAATAATGTCCAGGCAGGAGCTTTTATGCCCTCAAAAAGGTTGAGGTGGGTAGGTAGGAAAAGGATTCCAGGAAATTTTAATCAGAACACATCGAGGCTACGAATACTTGGACCGCACTATGTACATCCCAGAAGGATGTATTTCGGAATAACTGTTTATTTGGGAACTATGATAATATACTTTCAATTTGTGCAATTAACTTAGATTTACTCAAGAAAATTTGGTTTATACACAATTCATATTTCGAATATTTTGAAGCTTTTAACACCTGCCTGCTATATTAAACAACAGTGTTTCTGATTGTATATAGTATTATATAATAATATATAAAAGGATATAAATTTATATATTATTTTTTCCAGACAAATTGCATACAAATATTTATACTTTATTACCTCATCCAGTTGATACTGGTCCACACCTCCCTGAACTTATTCGAGATAAATTTTGAAAATCGAAGGTATTTTGAAATATAAGACCTCCAGCATTCTTCAGATTAAGTGAAAATTAATTAAAACGTTTATCTAAGGACATCAGAATATACTCCGCGTTTTTAGAATACGGTTTTCTATAAAAAAAAATAGTATTTAGAAATGTATATAAGCAGTAGATGAAATCTACAAATCCATTTAGAATTTAGGCAGGTCAAAATCTCTTAACAACGCATTCTACTTCTATGCTAGTTGGGGATGTTGAGAACGATACCCGATATTCTTTGACATAATATTTATTTTGTCGTAATACTTACTAAAATTTTATATTTCCTTAAAATAGAATAATCTGACATCTAATAAGATGTAAAAATCAGCCAGTCCAAAATCGAAGTTTTCCAATTCATTTGCGATCCCTTAGCAATTGCCAATATTGCTTACTTTGGGAAATATTTTATTGTGAAAACCTCCAAATTGGGCTATAACTTATCCATAATAGGATGTAATGGCATGACGTGTCACTTGCTGCTTTTTTCTTTTTACTAGATTGATGTCTTATTTACCTTTTACATGGTCGATTCAATCTACTGTCTTTTTTCTTTGTTGAACTGTAGTTAAAGCGTCTAGAACTTCGTGGAATTCTGAAATTTAATTAAAAACTATAATTATATAATAACTCACATACATCACACGTTTTAAAAACCTTTTTTCTTTTTCTAAGCTTTGAACTCGACTCGCTGACCTGGTCACGCGATCGGTTCCTTTACATATCTTTTCTCGATTATCTGCTTTTTCTTTATTTTTCGAGCAGTCTTTCGGCTTTTGCCATTTATCACATTCATTCCTGTAACATAAATAAAACAAAATATAAATTTTCTAAGCAAATTATTTTAGACGTTCATACAACTCCTTTTCGAAGATTTCTTCATCTTGGTTTTCTTCTTCAATTACTACCTGCTCCTCCATCTCTGGTAGGTCTTCTGAAATCTCCATTTGTTCCTCTTTTATTGTATCATTCTGGATTTCTGTTTGTTCTGTTCCCTCTAATACTTTCGCTTCTTGCTCAAGTTTCACATTGCAATCATGTTCTGCTAATTCAGGCTCTGTTTTAATATTCACAGCTTGAATAGTATTAGTATTATTTACAGACTCTTCAGAAGGTGTAATATCTTCTTGTTGCTTTATGTGTGGTTGAGTTATATCGGTTGCTTCTTGGTCTAAAGGCTCCGCTTTAATTTTTCCCAATTCAAATGTATCGTCTACTTCTTGTTTTATTTGCTTTTTAAAATCTTCGTCACTTTGCGGACTATCATTAACACCACATTCCACCTGACTTCGTTCCACCTCTTGCTGTATAAAGCTATTTGATATTAAATTGCGGCTAGAAATATTTTCACCAGTTTCGCCATGATGTGGTGATTCGACAACCTGTACAGAAGTATTTTAATACTTTACAAATAATCTAAATGGACACTTACCTTAAATTCAGCCCAAACCTCATCATTATTACTGTTGTCATCGATGATAGCCACCAATGGAAACTGTGCACCTAAACTCTCTGCATCAAGAAGTGTTTCCTCTCTATCTGGCTTTATCTCCAATTGTCTTCCATGGAGATCTGCAATTTCTTGTCCCTCTTCATTTACTATAACTAGCTCTTCTTCTTCCCCCCTACCTGTGTGAAGCTTGACATGAGCTTCTTTTCTTCTTTGCTTTTTTCTTACTTTTTCTTTTTTCTCCGGTAACGTTGCTGGAGGCTTTCCTACTAAACTCATGACAAGTGATTCAGTGCTATTATCTTGAGATTCTGAATCTGGAGGGAAATATAAGGCCGGATCTATATTGACTTCAAATTTTTGTACGTCTCGACTATCCTCATCTGAAAGTATCTCAATGGGCGAATCATTTTCCACAATTCTAGGCTTATACATTCTGCGTATTCTTGACCTCTCAGACGGCTGTTTTTCAGGTGATTCTATAGGAACACTAACTAGGTGAACTGATGTATCTGCGGGTATTTTATATGTATGCAAACTGGACATAACATTACTTACATTGGAATTTAGATTACTAGAAGTTATGTTCAAGTTTGCATTATTTGGATGTAAGAGGATTGGACTAAGATATGAGCTTAAAATTTGCATCAAATCTGTATCCTGTAGCAGGTTGGGGTCCACCATTACATCACGAAATCTGGTATTCTTAAGGCGATGTATTTGTGCGTTCAAAGTATCTTTTGTAAATGGCCATTTAAGGGCTTTAAGTATCAGTTTCAATAGATCCATATCCTTGACAACACAACCAAGATTTAGGCAATCATACATTAGTGGTTCTCTCTCCAAATTTTGAGATTGTGGTTCTGAGGGTGACATTACTTGAGGCAGCGTAAGAATTGGGAGCGGTATTGTTGTATTTTTATATGTTGCTTGAGCGTTGTTATTTGCTAAAATCATTTTAAGATTTCGTCGTTTTTGATCCAGACTGTTTTTCAATTGTGGTGATCCAAGCACTTTTTCTGGAGAATTGATGATATTCTTTTGGTTGGTTTTAACGGGTATAAAATGCAATGGCCCCGGAGATGACGGTTGTTCAACAACACTAATAACTCCTTCTTCCATTTCTTTATATGTATGCTCATCAACTTCAAGATTAATTGCAAGCTCATCACTTTCATTAAATGCTTGATCATCACAGATGATAACATCTTGTTTTTCTGTCGACAACAGAGCAAAGGAAGCAAATTCATTTTGAAAACGTGCACTAATTGGTGGGGCTGTTGTATTCTAAGGTAAAGAGATTTAATGGCAAGTGAACATACTTTATGCGCAGTTAATTTACTTTTAAATTATTTTCCGCTATACTTATGAAATCCTTAAGGAAATTTTCGGTTTTTTTTGCCAATATCGCAAAGCTATAAACGGACTCGAGTCTCTTGAAACAATTTGTGCAAATAGACTTTGGGAGCTTGTCATTATATTCCACCTGAAAGAAAATAATGAAAATAATTGTTTTAAATTTTGTCAAAATTGGAAAATTTTCTATTTTCTGCCTTTCTCGTGAAATCAGTTAAAGGCTGGCCGTCAAACCGGCCCATTTTGTCCACCTCCCGATGGTCAAAAAGCTGGTGCCAATCGGAAATCCTTTAAGAGGTGATTTTAAAAATATCCATCTTAAGTTGGAGCAACCTTCGGCTTAGGTGCTGTGCGGGGTCAAAGTTCAGGTCACCTGACCTCTATACCTCATAAACGACTTGTCACATGATCATTAATGTGGTATCAATCGACTCCAGTAGTCAAGTTGAGAAAACTTATACCCATTTTGTGATCATATGACCTTAGAGTCTCAAGGTCACGTGAAAAAAAAAACACGTAACTGTACTAACAATATGCATATTGCCTGAAAGCTCTCTTTAAATAGAACAATTTTATTTAATATCCTTATTGTCTGTATATTTCTGAAATAAAAATTAAGGAAAATGAAGTTGAATCTAAATCCGACTTGGAGAGAGAATTCGCCAAGAGTGTTGTAGAATATAAGCAGATCTGACAGAAAATTTAGTATTATCAATGCCAAGACGTTCCCGAGTCATAATAAGATCAAAGGGATACTCCACAAAACATTCAAAAGTTAATGTCAGAGACTTTAACTTGTTTTCTGAATTTTGATTTTTGTTTCTAAAATTATTTACTAAATTTCAATTTATGTAGTTATCAGACTGTTACTTAAGTAGTTTTACTGTAAAATATATAGTGCAATCTGTAAATATTTATTTAAAAAAAAACACAATTATGAGGATAAGACAATTTTATTGAAACTAATTTTAATGAAGAAAAACCACAGTTCAAGAACACATCGACTGTGCATGCTCAAGTTCAAGTATCGTCTGTTAATGTTCCTCCTCCTGTCACAATGTACCCCTTATGACGAATTTTTTTTTTAACGCTCGAAAAATGAAGAGAAGTGGAGAGTGTAGGCTATAGGGACGCATGCGGTAAGGAGCGGGGTTGTGCTCGCAACTTAAATTTTGCTTCCAGCTAGATGCAGGGAGCAAGACACAAGAGCAGGAAGTTTACCGAATTGCTCTTTGTGTTTATTTCATGAGTTCGGATGGGATGAGAAGAGCCATCTCTTTCCTGAAAATGAGAAGGCTGAGAGCAAAAATGAAAATCAGTTTCGTGCACGACTCAAAAACTTCCTCGTAGGATTTGTGCGGGAAGTTTTATTCATTTGTACAAAAGGGTACAGAAGCGCGTCAGACACAAAAACTTCCTCGTGAAAAAAGCACAATACGATTTTGCAGTATTGATGAAGTGCGTTACAGGCACCTCTATTCAGAAAATCGCTCCTCTACTATTTTTTAATTCATATTCAGTATAATATGCTTGTGTAAGAGTTCTGCATCCGAGAATTGAAAAGCGTTGCATGAGTGAAACCCCCTCTGGGCAAAGGGTCTGTACAAGATTGGCTTTGAATACACGCATTCCGCACTATGTACACCACACCTTACAATAGTTACTTTATTCGTTGTATATGTATAAGAAAACCAAATAAATGATACCCTTATAGAAGGCGTATTTTAGACGGCATAGCTCGTGCGAGACGAGCACAAAAATACTAGACGCAAGGTGGGCAGCAAGGGGTGAAGTATAAGCTCTGTATATCGAGGAATCGAGTTTTTCTCAATCTCTTTTTCAACCCTTCGTAAAAATTTTTGGGGTTGGTCCTATCAAGTGTTTCAGAAAAGCAATTTTGACTAATATAAAAGATAATGGGCCAACGGGCAAATACGTCTACGCGTATGTTACCTTTTAGACAACACTAATTTATAGCTTATAAGCTTACTGCTAGCAAAAACACATTGTGCTATAATGTACACAATATGCTAAATATGAAAACCCAGGCCTCAATGCAATCGAACAACATTGATCATACTTAGAATGAGAACAATGAAGGAGGCCGATCTAAATAAAATATCAGCTTTAAGAGAAAGGCCCAGATTTTATCAAAAAGACGAAAAAAGCTTATGTTACCTATGCCATATTGAATTAGAGAAAAGGTTGTCTAACTAGATGTTTTTATTGTTTTTTGTTATCACAAATACTTTAGTGAAATGAAAACTGCATACGGTTGTTTATAAGTAGGGCGATTTTTGGAAAAAGAGCGCATAATTGCTTCATAACTTTTTGTTGTAAGAATAAAGAGAGTAAGAGATTAGTATTAACTATAAAATACTCGTCTGTTCATCACACAAAAAGGCCCATTCCATTCTTAACTTACGTTAGAACAATGCCCCCACTAATAAATGAACGGAATGTCAACCTTCAACTTTGAAACAATTTTTAGGCAGTGGATAGAAAGTTATTTACTACATTTTACTTGAAATCAATAAAAACGTTTAATTACATCAATTATCAATAGAAATATATTTAAAAAGAATTCGACGCGCAATATAAATTATTAAAATCGTTCAAAAGAGACTTTTAACTCGGCAAAATCTAAAGTTATATATAAAACAATACATCTATTTTTCACCCTATGTTTAATTGGAAAAAGTTTAGTTCAATAACTTATTTCGAGTTTGGTGGAGAGAGTTGTATTTTCAAAATACTTTGGTATCAATATCTAGTATGCGTTTATTTGGA
>QYTT01078604.1:14621-25258 GCA_006980735.1 Dasypogon diadema | reverse complement strand
ATGAAGTAATAGGCGAGGAAATCAACCTTTTAGATTTTTTAACTGTGATAACCTTCCACAAAGCCAGAAATGACAGCAAATTAACACACTGCAACAGCTAGCAAATATTGCACTGCGGTTAGGAAAACTAAAGGTCAAAAACTAAATTTTCACGGCAATTTTACGGGAGCGTTGAACACACGTCTACTCTGTTCGCATACTGAACTATTACACGTTTTTGCCCGTGATGAGCTGATTAAAAAATTGTATGGGCATTTTGCCAGGTGAAGCCTTGTTTCAGAGATAGGGGCTATTAATGTTGAGTCGATAAATTATTGACTTTGACAGACAAAATTGCTTATATCTTCCTAGAAATCTGGCCAGTTTGGACAAAAAAAACAATAGCTAATGGAAGTAACTATTTTAAACTAGTAAGCCTTCCTTTTATTTGTTTCAGTAGAAAAAAATAGCTGTACTGTTTTTGGGAAAAATTGTTTTTTGAGGTTAAAATTGCGAGAAAAATCCTTTTTATCACAAAATTTTTTCATTGCCGACATTTGGGTTTTCAGTTAATACGAAAGAATAATTAGTCCCCTGTACGGCAAAAAAATCGAATCAAGCTACCCCTCTCCCTTTTCAGGTATAGTACCTTCATCCAGCATTGAATTACCTACAATTAACGGTGATACTTATTTAGGTTTTTTAACTGTTGGCGTTGGATAGAGTCCAAAAGAAGATTTTCAAGCTTATTAACCACGAGACGATTACCTCTAAATTCGATTTCTTTGCTTTACGTAGCCTTAGGCTCTTTTATCGCTACTTTAATGGACATTGTTCAAACGAAATCTCTAGTCTGATCCGCAGAAAAGCCTATAAAACTCTTCGCCTTTGTTCAGAGGGTTCCTGGTTCTCAGGGAGTGCCTAGGACCTTCACCCAATCAATATAGATTTCCAATATGAAGTATCGAGCAGACGGATTTGAAAAGCAATAATCTCTAATACTGCCTTGTGTTCAGAAGTTGATTTGGTATTGGTACACAGATCGATATCCTATCACGCTTAGGGAGATCCTTTACCATCTGTTTTGAAACAGGCTGTTTCCCAAAAAATAAATGCGATCACAGTTAAGGCATACTTACCAATAGCGGGCGTATACATATTTGGGGATAGTTCGCAGTTATGATAGCTTTTCTTACTAATAAGGCTTTCTTTGTTTTGGAGATTTCCCGTACGAGCTTTCACGCTCGGTGATCAAATGATTAATGGCTGCCCATATAGGAAACCCATCAGCCTCTTCACTGAATAGGTGTCGTTATACTTCCGCCATTCAGTAGAAATGGTAGGGACATTGACCATTATTTTAGCGTTACAGATCCACATAGCTTTTGGAATGGCAGGTAGTAATCCATATTTTGAGCAGTTTTTATGTATTCTTCTCTTTCAACAGAACTAGAGCCTGTGGCTTTATAATTTAGTTACTTTTTGAATCTTATTGGACATGAAAGCAGACTATTATTTATAGAAAGCTTTGCTTTTAGTTTCTCTTTCTTTTAACATGTTGAGTGGGGCAATTAGTATAAAAGCTTTCGTGAGAGAATTGCATGTTAACACGTTGATTGCCGAAATCAGCATAAAAGCTTTTGTGAGAGAACTACGTGGTAAAATGCCTTTGTCGTGAGAGAGCTTTTAAATGCCGGTCACCGGTGACAGGCACGGCAGTCAACGTGTTAAAATGCATATTTCATGAGAAAGCTTTTATGTGTCAGTCCCTGAGAACTGACTGACTGACTGTTAAATGAGAACTGAATGAGCTGTTTGATTGGCAGAAAAAATATCTACCCTTAAGGAATTGCTGTATGATGCAATAAGGTGTATGCGGTCCTTCGAAGGAACCTTTCACCACTATATTTCAGATGACAGATGACCTGTATTATAATCCCTTGTTTAACAATTTATTTGAAAGCTTTTGGAATATATCTTCTTCGTTAGTAAGATGGACTCCTATCCACATCCCCTCAATGTGGTTGCCCTTTTATTGTCTGCCGCTCCCCTGTAGTTAGTTCTTTGGAGAAATTTAATTTAGTCGTCAATTTAATTCAGTCTAAGTAACTCAAAGTAGTATACAAATAGTCTGCACTATAATTCAGCAGGACTGTCCCAGAGTTTATATTTACAAACAAATAGAATTCAATACTTTCCAACATCTTCATTTCATTTTTAAAATAATAAAAAACACCCATAATCGATTGGTTGCGCTGATTAGCAGGCTGCTTGGAATGGGTTACATGGGTGATAATCTTTTTTGGCTTTAACAAAAAGAATCACAGTAGCTGCGTACCTAAGTGCATAACACATGGATCACTGAAATTTCCGAAATTACTGAAAGAAGGACGAGGAATACTATAAAAGTGTAAGTGTGACTGGTCACATTATCGCTTACAATGTGCGATTTTAACACACGCTTTTCTTTAAAATTTTAAAAGGAACTCATAGCTCTGGTGTCACCTTAAAGGACGGCATTATTATTGTCAACTGAAATTGGAGATGTGACCACAGTTTGCCGCCTATGATTTATAGCGCCTGCCTGAAGCAAAGGTCTCCATTGCCTCGAAGTCAGCTAATGTATTCGAGTTCTAGGGTAATGGTGATGGTGAGTGCCTTTCCTACAGCTCCTTTACACTGGGCATTGTCATCGAAGACACAAAATACAAACCAAACGCCCAGCAGGGATTCTCTTTGATTTATGAATGGTTGGCTGTTTGGTATTTGCTTTTCTTTTCATGTGGACAACGCAACTTCACGAAACTGTGATATCTTTTGGATATGGTTGGAAAAGGCAAGTACGAACCAAAGTTCTTTTTAGAAGAAAGGCCCATGGAATATTTGGGTAAACCCTCAAAGGAGTGGATCCTTTAATGTAAAGTAGATTTCGCTTGAAGGACGTGAATTTTGCATTAAATCGTCGTAATAATTAAAGTTACATAATAAATTACATGTAGCACTGTGACTGGTAAAATTTGACTGAATATTCGAATTTTGGACGGAGTTGAATACAATTCAAGCCAGTGTACTATAGACCTAGACCATATGAAAGGTTGTAAAGCTCCTGGTTTGCCTCCGAGATAGACTCCCTAATTGCCTAACGTGAACGTGTTGTAAGTTTCAGTCACCTGAAAATAGTATGTTAATATTAGAAACATGGTTAACGCCATGGTAGGTCTGGTTAATCGCAAATTTTATGAAAATTAATTCGATCCACATCTTTTGTCTAAGAAGTTATGAAGTAATTTGCGATGTGCTGGTGGATACAGGAAGGAGAAGTTGAAATGCGATATAAATTTTGATGTACTAAATTTTTTTTGTAGACCAAAGGAGAAAGCTCCTGAAAATATTGAGGTGGTGGTGGTTCAACTTTCATGGTATAAATAATATTGACGTTGTCAAGGCGACAAATTCAATAAAATCCAACGTCCAGGCCAGCTGCATATCGATTAATTTCATTAAAGCACAATAAAAATTAAATATGTATATATAAAAGATATAATAAAAGGTACGATATTATAAAAAAAAACAACAAAAAAATGGGAAAACCAAATAAAAAATGATACAAAAACCTATCAAAAAATAATGCCAAAAGTGATATAAAAGTAAGATAAAAGGCAACATTTTTAATTTAAAATCGCTAAGGCTAAAGAGAGCCTAAATGAACGATAAATTTTGGAAATTAAAATATAGTCCGGGGACTACCCAGTAGGGTCACATACGCCTGCAACGCTCCAAAGTGGAAAGCTGTAAGCACTGCGGTCAGCATTATCAGTAAAAGCCTTTCTGCACGGCCGATAGCGGTGACTACGTCCAGTTGAATTCGATCTCCTCTCCAGGTATTCAAAACGCAAGTGGTTCTGCAACCTGGTAAGGAAGAGAGCCTCAAACGTCCGTGTATGTTCGAGTACTGTATCAGTTCTGGGATGCCCACTCTCCATCCTCAAGTAATACAAGTGAGTCGTGCACTTGGCTAACATCAGTACGAAGCTGATCAGGTAATTCATTCCATTGAAGGTCCTTGCTCCAAGTAGAAACGATGTACCCTATCCAATGCAGAGTGGGCAAACCCGCTGAATCCGCCAGCCGATATCAAATAGCTACTTTTGATGACAAGACTAACCACTTTGAATGCCACTTCAGAATCTTTGCAATTGAACAAATAGCTGTAGATTACTTTGCTGGTTATCCTCGCAATCACTCGCATGTCCGAAAGAGTCCTCCAACCGAATTCCAAGGTCACTGGTGCTCAGTCTTCGGAACCGTTCCCATCCCGAGGCGAACCAATTTGTATCCTTGTGGTGTAGAGTGTGCGTGGATGAGGCATTCCCCCAAGCTCCACGAGTACCTCCAAACATAGAGTTCACTTGTAGCAACTTTCTCAGTAAAATATTTTAGGCGCCGTTTAGGCGGCGAGCTGTTCTGACCCGAATATCGACTACTCTAATTTTTGGCTCATAGCCTCATAGTGACTTTCAAAATCCGATCACACGAGTTACAGTGCATAAGAATAAAAGCTATTAACTCCAATTGCCACCTTAAGTTTGAAATTTTGCAACTCATGATAGGAAGAAGGGCAGAGGTGATTGAGGATTTACTGAAACGGGCGAGCCATTCTCTATCAAAAGTGACTACAACAGGCTTTATAGGGTGCATACTCCAAATGTTTCGGAATGTTAAGTGAAAAAATACGAGATTTATGACCTTGCAAAACATTCATACCTTAAAGTTGGACACCTTATGAAAAGGATATAAGCAGCCAAAACGAAAAGTAAAAACAACTTGATTGTCCATCCTTAATATTAGATTTACCAAAGGGACTATTTGTTTTCTTTCTTTTGTATTATTCAGTGTATTATTTCTATCTCTGTTCAGCTTTATAACGAAAAGTCTTGGTATACCTTGAGTTTTCCGGAAAATCTATGTAAGTGCGACTATTTATAAAAAAAGAAGCTTTACGATATTTTAAAATATTTACAACTGTATGCAAAATTTATTCAAAGAATATTTTCATTATCTATTTAAAGGCAAAAAAGTGATGACACCGTTTCAGGATTCTGAATAATTTTCATAATATAGAATATTAATTTAAAAGTTAATATATTGTTGGTCCTTGCTGTCATTTTACAATAGCTTCCACACGTTTTGGTTTGGTTTTTTTATGTTTTCGTAGTCGGATTTTTCAATTTCAATGCCAATCAAATGAAATTCAAGCACACCTATTTCGAAAACAAGACCAACCAAGTTAAAATCAGCGTCAACTTTTTCAAGTTAAAATACAACCAAATAAACTTCAATAACAACCAGTATTGCATGGTAAAATTGTTGCTATTGAAGTTTATTTGGTTGCGTTTGAACTTGAAAAAGTTGTCTTTTATTTGAAATAGTTGACGTTGATTTTGATTTGCTTGGTCTTGTTTTTTAAATAGATGTGCTTGATTTTGATTTGGTTGGCGTTGAAATTGATTTGCTTGTTCTTAATCATCATCAGCTTTTAAAGTGTAAATTTAATTTTTGAAGCTTGCTAAACGTGTTCGGTCACCAAGTGCTTCCATCTTGTATTCGATTACTATCACGGTTAAAAATCCGAGAGTAAATTCTAATACTCTTCTGATATTAAGGCTTATATTCAATGCAAGTCGTATTTAGTTTTAATCATCGTAAAATATTAAAAGTACATTCAAGTATATGTTGTGTGGCAACACTTTTTGCCACATATGAAAAACCCTTTTTTCATTTAGCTTATAATTCGTAATAGAAATTTTTGTATTGTATATACGTACTTGTGATATTCTCAATATATATATTTAGCTCTGACTCGACCAAAATTCAAGAAACGAAAAGTTACATTTTGTATGACTTAGTAGTTTCTAAAGTTGTATTACATTTTAATATTTTTCAAATACAAATCTAAAATTAAATATGATTACATTGAGTTTCAATATTTATGCATATTTATATTTAAGAGGACAAATGGGTTTTAAGGAGAATTACGGCTCCGTATTTAAACGCTTTCATATTAATACTACAAAATACAAATAAAAAATATTCTGGGTTGACAGCTTGGGTTCAATTTTTACAGGTAGACGTCTTAAAACTTACTCATCATTGGTATTAAAGTTTAAGGCTAGAAGTATTTCATTTTAATATATGCCAAGGATTAGCTTTTAATATTTTTCTGGTGTAGTCATATATACAATACCAAAAATATTAAAATTTACTCCAAAATTTTTAACAGTGTATTTGTGTTGGTTGGGTCATTTGTTCGTATTTTTGGTATATTACTCTGTGTCCTTTCCGATATAAATAATAAGTGACCAAATGTATTTCCCATACAGCTTCACAAAGCACATAAGCTTTCACCCCAATTTCTGACCGTTTAAAAGGGATGAGCTGTTTCCATCCTAAATCCAGAGGCTTGTACCCAGAGCCACTCGAATTTTAATTGATTTATTTCTCCGTCTTTCTCGCCTTTCTGGAATATGTACAGGAATCAATAACAATAATCCCCACGATTTAATCTTATGGGAAATTATATCTTTAATAAATATAATTTCCAAGTCAAGTTTTCAATTTTAAGTCCGATATTAGTTTTTTATTAAAAATGGCTCCTAGACCAGTAACTTCATTCACTCTACTGCCTGGATTATTGTCAAAAGGGTTTAAATTATCGTAAAATGACATTACTTTGAATTTAGATACATTAGCTGAATGTTGTTATTCGAGGGCCAACTAGAGGGTTTATTAAGATCACTTTGTAATGAAAAACAGCCCTTTGTAGTATTAATCTTATTGGCAAGCTTAAGATCATCACCAAATATCAAGCATTTAGCATTAATGTATTATAGTTATTAACAACATCTTAAAAAACAGCAGAAAGAGTGGAGGTCCTAGATGGCTGCCTTGAGAAGATTTCATAAATTGCTCGGTGTTTCGTCAAATGCCTTCGGGATCTCTGTATATAAACCGCATCAACTTGTGATCTTTCCTCAATACAATTAATTGCGTAATTTGAAAGTACAGCCAGTTTGGAAGCAAAACATTCTGCACAGTATTTCAAAAAAGAAGGGCACCGATTATCAACATCCAGTTCAGTATTTGGAACAAGATTCCTCAACGTATTCACAACATCAGCAAGATCAAGTGGATGTTTCAAATATCCATTGGTTGAAAATTTTATATAGAAAGTGGTAAAAGCTCATATTCAGCACCGTCGTTGGTACAGATAGATTCAAAAAAATCCGCAAAAAAGGTTGCGGTTAATGAAATATATACCGACATACAACAATCTTACAAGGAATATCGAGTCACAATAAAAAAAAAATGTAAGCGTAGTCAATGCAGCTTTAATTTCTGAAGACATCAAAAGCAACTTTATTTTCTTTATTTTATGTAAACCAATGTTGAAAAAAAACAGACAATTTCACACTTTCCTTTTTCACTTCAAAAACACAACTTTTTTTTGGAAAAAATAAAATTTTAATCAAGGAAAAAAAAGTTGTACACTAACGCCTAGAAATAATGATCTCATTAATTAATTATCAAAAAGTCATGTTTGGGGTGCCTTTTGGCACGCATGCAATTACGCACACAATGCAAATATCTTTTTCTTTCGTTACGCCTATGGGCAGAGGAAAGCAGCAGGCCTAATGCTAGAGTGCGGAAAAAAGAGGATGATGGGTTTAAGTAACGCACCAGCCCCATACCTGCCCAAGTGCGGCACACTAATCGTTTTTACTTTACCCGAACGTGCCCCGAAATAGGGGTGAAGGTACAACACACATCCTAATTTGTGGGATGCGTGTGAACCAGGCAATAAAAAAGAAACAAAATTCCAGGTCATTTGTGTTTCTTTTCTTCCCACAATCGGGGAAATCTTCTATCTCAGGTCTTGTCAATCGGGTGTCGGATACGCCCATTTAAATACAGTTATTTCATTGGACCACATGCCATAATTCCCGCTCTTTGTTTTCATCTTGGCTACATTTGAGGTACGGATACACAGCCACAGCATCCGAGCATCTCAGGTTGCCGATGCCCGATGCTGTGTTGGTTTGGTTTGGTGCCTCTAGTGACATCGGGGAAGCCTGTCTCGGCTCAGGATAGAATGTGCGCTTGCCGTTAGAAAGGATTTGTGAAAGAGAAATAAAGATAGACTGCGGTGTGTGTGCGTACAGCGTACACCACCGTCCGTACAGATTCAGGGGTTCTTGCCTCTCGTCTCTCGTCTTTGGCTACCCAATTTTTCTTCAAAAATCAAGATGCTGATGCTGGTGAGTTTGAGGAGCTCCTCCAAGGCAAATAGGAAAACAAAAATCAGTTTCCGTTTGACCGCTCTAGGGTTAAGTGATTTCGTTACCGAGCAAATTAAGTGCGTGCGGGTAATTTGAGTACCATCGAGAGTGCCTTCGTTCGCTTGTTAGTTGTTACCGCAAAGACTATAATCAGTGAACTACCAGTAGATGAAGATTGATAATTGTGGCACCTCGTGTGTTTTGAGTGAAATAATTTTTCGCATTCGGATTCGGATTCGAGTGTGTTTTTCATGTGGCAGTAAGCAAAATCGGTACAAGTGCCAAAATGATGTCGGCATTCACAAATAATTTGTCAGGTGCAACATCTCAAGTAAGTTCGATTACTTTAATTGAGAGCTGGTCGTGGTGTGCATATTAAGTTTGCAGTTGCAGAATTTTGGATACTCCTATTAATTTTTTTGATTTAAAATGATGTTGCAGCTCATTCAGCTTTGGAGAACTCCCGATCTCAGATATCTTGGAATATTTTTTGCTCCTTCTCACTAAAACTAACTCAATGTAATGTAATGAGAGCACCAAACACGGCCGTTTCAAAGGTCAAGAGTTCTATTTAAAGAAATCTAAACTTCCAATCCAAAGGAGTCTATCTTTGAGAGTCCAACATTTCAATTAAAGCAGTTCAAAATTTAATTCTGTTCTCACAATCAGTATTGATACTTAGTATTATTAATAATTAAACGGTTCATGTAAATTTTATTAAATTAATTATCTAATTATTGATGAATGCCACTTAATTTCAGTTTCTTTCGAACAGAAAGGCTAGGTAATATTCTATAGCTGCAACCACAGCTTCACCGGCAAAATACTAAATTATTACGGTCATAGCTGCAATAAATAACAATAGGGTTCTTCGTTATCAACTAATCACGTTATCAGCATTTGCTTCTTACAAAATTTGGACGAATTTTCCTTTAGTACGAATTTGAAATACCTGATCGGTCTAAAAAATATATATAATATTATTATTTTTTGTGTATATAATTGCACTAACAGCGAACTAAAGTGGGATGCGTCTCAGGAACGTCAATGTCGATGAATGTATGTCAATAGATTAGGATGATACTTCCGCTATATTTAGGTGGGAACATATTATCAGTCGTGTACTTCAAAAGGTTACACATTGGGTCCATTGTTTTATTTCTTTGTAATTTTATCTCCTATCCTCTTGTCATACTCAAATGTCGATATTAACATATAATACATAAACATACTACATTCTTTTTATATGCATTAAGCCTTATACTTATACTAACAGGAGACAGTCTTGGGTATTAGTATGCTAAGATGCGGTGGGCTATGATTGTATTGATTTTGTTGAAAGATCAGACATATATTTTCATAAATTCAAAATATATTTAAGAGTTACAGACAATTTTTAGTAATAATAATAGCTTATTTACATTTCATAAAGAATTTCCTAACATTTGCCAATATAACCGCAAATTCGGAAGAATAAATTTACAAATTCATGTAGCGACTATGTACTAATAATATTTCTAACCACTAAGATCACGGCTATAATGCCATCTGTCGAGTCTGGTTACTTAATGTACTTTTATTTCTATTACTTTACTTATTTTATTGTATATTGGAATTATTAATTGAAAGAGAGAGAGAGAGATCTCCTGCCTGAAAAACTAGGTTGAGGCTTATGTAAGAATTTTAACTGTTATACTCTTTTACTAAAGAGTTACGATTTCGGATAGCCGATAGATGTTCGTGCACTCTATTCCAGCATTAGTCTCTCTAGGATTTCCGTAACAGTTTCAAAATTCAATATTTCCTTAAAGTTTTGATTCAGAGAGGATCGGACATTTCCAACATATGCTGTTCGTGGTATTTTGAAGAAGCCACAATATTTTTTTTTTACAAACTAACACAGTAATTTCTCAGTTTCTTCATAATATTTGAGTCTCCAGCCATTCTTGTAAAAACGGTGTCAAAAATCTGGAATTTGCTATCAACTGCGATTTCTTTTCTATTATGTACCTATAAATGTCTATCAGGGTAGATTTCAATTCTCTTGCGCCTATTTTTCAAATGTCGTTGAAATGAGAGTCCTGGCGTGAGCATTATTATAAATTATTATTTTATTCATTACCTCCTAATGCCCATGTCCATGCTTTAGCTCTGATTCCTCTCCTTCCAAAAATCATCACTTGTGACTTTCCAGGAGTGATTTTTAAGTTGCAATGCTGGCAAAATAATTTGCAGTTTTATTTATCATTAACTGAAGGTATCAGTATTAGGAGTACCATACCATCAGCAGAGAGTAAGATTTTCACTAGTGCATTACCTATC
>QYTT01078604.1:0-14601 GCA_006980735.1 Dasypogon diadema | reverse complement strand
CATCTGTCGAGTCTGGTTACTTAATGTACTTTTATTTCTATTACTTTACTTATTTTATTGTATATTGGAATTATTAATTGAAAGAGAGAGAGAGAGATCTCCTGCCTGAAAAACTAGGTTGAGGCTTATGTAAGAATTTTAACTGTTATACTCTTTTACTAAAAAGTTACGATTTCGGATAGCCGATAGATGTTCGTGCACTCTATTCCAGCATTAGTCTCTCTAGGATTTCCGTAACAGTTTCAAAATTCAATATTTCCTTAAAATTTTGATTCAGAGAGGATCGGACATTTCCCATAAAGTGAAGAAAGTTTTCTCTCTCTGTGACGTTGCCGAGAAACATATGCTGTTCGTGGTATTTTGAAGAAGCCACAATATTTTTTTTTTACAAACTAACACAGTAATTTCTCAGTTTCTTCATAATATTTGAGTCTCTAGCCATTCTTGTAAAAACGGTGTCAAAAATCTGGAATTTGCTATCAACTGCGATTTCTTTTCTATTACCTATAAATGTCTATCAGGGTAAATTTTAATTCTCTTGCGCCTATTTTTCAGCTTTAGCTCTCATTCCTCTCCTTCCAAAAATCATTACTTGTGACTTTCCAGGAGTGATTTTTAAGTTGCAATGCTGGCAAAATAATTTGCAGTTTTATTTATCATTAACTGAAGGTATCAGTATTAGGAGTACCATACCATCAGCAGAGAGTAAGATTTTCACTAGTGCATTACCTATCACATAGCATTTTTAGCATATATAAGTAGATAAAAGAAAACAGAAACTAAATTAGTTACAACCAAATGATTTTTTTTGGAATTAAGTACTTTACTTATTTATTGAACGTTTTCAATTCCTAATTACATAAAAAGATTAATAATTATAAAGTAATTAATGGAGTAATCCTTTATATAACAAAACCCATGCCTTAAATAATTCTCTAGTCATACCAAGAATTTAGAAAGCTCATCGTCTTTAAAATTTTTGATTCTTATTATAATCTGGAACATGTTATATAAAATTCTCCTTTCAATGATGAATTAAATTCAAACGACGTAAAGTATTTAAAGAATGAAATTTTGTAATTTTTAATTCTTTCGTCATTAAATCACTATTCTGAATTCCAATTTTGTGGAATTAAAATTAATTAAATCCATGTAGGAATTAGAATTAGGAATTAGAAATTCTACTTACTTATTAATTCTTTTGTATAATTAGGAATTAGTCGTTGTAATCATTTCTGGGGACTGTAATTTAATTGTAATTCATTTCGAAAATGAGTCATTATATCCCACCTGTGATTGCAAGTTTTGTTACGCTATTTATTGTATTTTCTTAAGGGTTGGGAATAAAGTACGCGACTACAAAATCAGGAATCCAGTATCTGTAATGGAAAAATGTCAAAATACAATATCCCGAATGTTTTTTTGGGGTTCGTACGTTAAATTGAAAAGTGAAACATAGAAATGTGAAAATGTCGAAATTTTTAAAGCCCCAGCACGCTAAAACTGGTTTTCCTCAATAACAAAAATCGAAAAATGCAGAAGATCGAAAACGAGAAAATTCTATGCTTTGATACTAAAAAAAATTAGCTTTTGGGAGAAAATAGGATAAAGACATCAATGCATAATTTTATATTAAGAAAATCCCACAATTTGGAGTTATCAGAATAGTTGTATCTATTTTAATGGTATAGAGCATTATTGCCTATAAACAATTATTAAAATTATGAAACAATTTAATGCGTAATGAACGCGCGCACTTATCAGGTCAGCATCAGAAAAAAAGTAAAAAATTTCTTCTTTTCCTTAGAAGATTGATTTGTACGAATACAAATGCTTCATACTACATCGTTACGGAACGTCTAAACCAGTTGTTTTTAAATTTTACCCATAAACAACTTTCCATTTCTCCGGGGCTATGAACCTAAAACTGATACAAATGCGAAAAAAATTCTCAAAAATCAACACAAATTTTCAAATGTGCACCAGTTATTCGATTTCCTTATTTTTAACAAGAACATAGGTTCATAACCCCCTAAATTTGATTAATTTTAATTTGTTTTCGTTTTTATTTCAAATGGATTTCAACGGTTCTGGACGTCTCTGTTGAGGGTTTAAATTCAAGTTTTTGTCATTAATAACATTAATGCTACAATTTTTACCCCATAAATTTATCTTTTTTCACATAAAAGTGTTACGAATAAAGTGGAAAAAACTCCGAGTTTATACAACTTGTAATTTGCCAGAAATTAGAGCCCAATTCACACCTGTTTTGTTTTTTTAAATTTACAGAGTACCTCGCCTTAAGGTTGATCAGCTTTGCGTGATCATTCCAGTAGACGATGTTAGTCTAAAGAGTTATATCTCTTGTAAATAAGATTATTAGTATGTTTTCATGCAAGGTTGAACTCAGATTAACTCGAGTTGAGTTAAGACTCGTTAAACTCAGTCAATCTCAATGAAATTGATAGGGTTAAGGAGAGTTTCAGCTATCAAATGCATTACTTACTTTACTTTACTTGGGAAGACATGTAGCCTTTTGGTCATAAAACGATTCTCTTTTCTAAGGTTACGTAAAATTTGGAAAACATGGGATCTCAATTCTCTTGGATCCTACGGTCTATACCTTTTGTCAGAAGCATCACATGAAATTGAAGAGAAAAAAAGGTACAGCAGTTGATGGAACTTTGATTTTAAGAGTCGAGAAATTATTTGACTTGTTCAAGTTAACATTTAAAATTACTAATTTCATCATTCATTTTGAAAAACAAACAATTTTCTTGTTTTTCAAAATAAACCTGAACAAGTGAAATAATTTTTCGATTTTTCCACTCTACGTGAGATGTTTAAATTAGAAATACTTAATTTCTTCTTTATTAATTTAAATTTTGAGTTCCTTAACGAGTTTTCTAAAAACAAATTCAGCTTCTTATCATTTGGTGATATTAATAATTTTTGTTTATTTAAAGCACCAGAATTTGGATTGTCCGTATAGTTAGTCTAGTAAGAAATTCTGAATTTACATTACCCTAGATCCCTGGCTACCCTATGATTTCTTTTCATTTTGCGATGAAGTTTCTTCCTTCTAAAAAATGTTTGAAGGACTCCAGTGGTATAGTGGCTCGTAGGTTCGAATATCACCAGCATCTACCAATGATTAGGGCTTTTCTGTTGATAACAATTTAATCATTAGAAGCTACGAATAATCGAATCTCGGATTCCTACGCTACAATCGGAAGGTTTAGTTGCAACATTAATGAAGAAATTTTAGAATGTACCTATATAAGAGCGTGGCATATAGAGAACATTTCGTCTGTTATTGATTTATTTGGATCAGTATAAAGATACAAGATAATAAACTGTAAATTCCATATTAAAGTTTAAGGGATTAAAGTTTAAAACTATAAACACAGGAATTAAATTAAGTATAAAGCCAAAGGAGAGAAAAACAATCAAAAGAGGAGAAAAAAGAACGATATATATATATAGAGAAAAAAAATCTTCTATATAAATATTAGTATACAGCTTAAAGTAATAAAGGTCCCAATGAGCGTGTGACTCAGAACAATTCCGAGGCCGCAACAAGCCCGCAAAAGCTTCTGTAGGACACCGTACACTGGATAGATACTGATAAGAGACTCCACAATCGAGGACACTGAACAAAGTAGGAACGCTTGCTATAATGAAGGAAGCTTATTTTTTTCACAGAGGTATGATGGTTGTTGGCGATATATAAGTTTATGTAGAAGCTTCGGGGTACGATGGGTAAGATACGGTTCAAGGGGGAAATCAAGCAAGGATGATCTATAAGAGCTTCTATGATTACTGCGACGAATCTTAAGGACAAAGCGCAGTACATCACTATATGCTACGTTTAGTTTTCTACGGCATTGTGAATCGAGATGCGGAGAAATTGTGCAACCAAATATAAAATGGGGAATTATAAGAGCCTTAACAAGTTTCTTACTAATATTGAGTGTGAGTAAACTAGAACTGACACATAATTATCTGAGACCACAATAAAAAATATCAAGGATGGATCGGGCATACAATACAGTATTGAGGTCTATACCTAACCTTTCCACTGCCCGTTTGTACGGGATTATGGCATTATTCAATAGGATTGAAGGTAAGTTTTCAGAATTTAGAGCTTTTTTTTCTGTATATAGCCATGCAATCGGATTTATTTTAATTGAGAATAAGGTAATTCCGTATTGCCCAGTCATAGATGCGCTGGAGGTCATTATTTAGGTGACACACACAATCTTCCATCATTCCAACTGGTGGGCTGATGTAAATCTGTACGTCATTGGCATACAAATGTACAGATGCATGCGCTACTACTTCGGGAAAGTTATTTATATATGAGCAGAAGAGGAGTAGACCAAGAATGGAGCCCTGAGGCACTCCAAGATGAAGGAATTCCAGGTCCGATGAGATGTTTTCTACTTTTACAGATTGGCAACGCTTGTATAGGAAGCTTTAAATGAGGAAAAAGAAAATTAAAGAGAAAGCTTCCTTAGGACCTTCAAGTGATTAATGGAATTGAAAGTCTTGTTAAAGTCAAGCAATACAAGGACAGTTGTCCTCATGGATGTCACTTGTTATTTTCAGTAGTGCGATCTCACAACAATGTGATGGTCGAAAATCTAACTGCCAGGCGGATAATAGTGAATTTTCAGTAATGTGATCAATTGCCTGCATGAGTAGTATTTTCTCAAAGACTTTTGCCAAAAATCATAGAAGACTAATAGGACGAAGATCAGTTGGAGCCGCCACAATTGACCTTTTAGGAATGGGAATTACCAAAGCATGTTTCCAATGCGTTGGAAATTTTGACGTTGTGATACAATGATTGAAGATATGGGTTAATACACTCAAAATAGCCGGTGCAATTATTTTGAGGAAACGAGCAGGTAACTCATCAGGTCCAATAGCATTAGACCTAATCGAGTGCAAAGCGACCAATAACTCACTCGAATCAATGCAGCGAAACACAATGCCCTCAACTGGAAAATCCTCCTGAGGAGAGTCTGTAGAATACGCTTGTATTTCGGTAGTCACACTAGTAGCAAAGTACTTGTTCAATTTTCAAAATTCCAACTGTATTTGATAAAAGAGACTCCATGCTAAAAAGCCGAAAAAACTAACATACCCTTCCCTTGGAACAAATACTACATGGAAAAATAACTGATCTGGATGTTCCAACCCACCAAAGTTTGGGGATGAAAACGGGTTTTTTCAGAACATCTTGTGAACTCAACCGATTTTGACGAAAAATAAAGTGAAAAAATAACCAACAAAGACACGAAGAATGCCTAAACGACTACGTGTTACTTTATTGAGCAAAGGAAATCTCACTAAATATTAGTTTTTAAAATATAATGAGGTTTTTATTATATTTTGTAAGTGGCGGAATATTTTTGTGTGCATAAATTTGTACGTTAGTAAGAAAAGTGCTTATTTTTTATTGCAGTTCTTAGAAGAGAATTTGTTAAGTTTGTTCAATAAAGTAGTTTAACTCTAGATTATAAAAGCGTTGTGATTTTTTCCTTCCTAAGTGAAAGCTTCATAAATATAAATAATTCTCTTAGATGAGCAGGGTGGCCGAATATTTTTGTGACGAACTGTAATTACATTAAATGCTCAAAGTGATGACCTCGAACTTCAATGCGATTCGTGCTGGGTTCACTCTATAATAGCAGGTTCTTTAATAATTGCATTTTTGGCTCAAGCACAGTTTATTAACTTCCCATTTGGAAGATATTGTAATGGGTCCAATTTTTCGAATTGAAGATTTCGACATATCTCCACCTTTCGAGGTTTCTAGAGCCCGAATCCATTGGTTTTAGATAGATGACGGTGTGCGCGTGTGTACGTACATTTGTACGTTCGTGAACTCTTTTTCGTCTCGAATATCTCGAGAACAAAAAATGATACCGAATGAACACCTGATAAGGTTTGCAAAAAATTTGAATTTTCAGTTTCTTTTTATAACAATTAAATTTTCAAAAGCAAGACAGAATGGCCAAATGGGAAGTTAGCAGTGTAGATAGACCAATCGCATCTAGTTTATTTCGAATTTTGAATTGAACAACATGTAATTGTATAATTTTGGAAATGAAATTGGCCAGGCAGGGTACGGAAAAATTCACTCACGAGCGTTCATACTTTTGCTCGCGGCATCATCAGCGAGCTCTTCCCAATTGGTAAAATTTTGGGCTTACGGGAGCTAGATGAGGTACCGCTATGTGTTTACTCTCAAATCTCAAATGACAGAGAGATGCATTCCGTAAGCGGTAGTGTGATAAAATGTAGCAGTTGCAGTGCGAGGGGGTGTTCAAAAACGTAATTGAAAGTTAAAGGTATAATTCGAACATCCCCTCGTCCTGCAACCTTTACATTTTATTGTACTATCGCGTAGGGAATGCATCTCCCTTTCATTTGAAACCAAACACATAACAATGTCCTGTTTAGTTCCCGAGATATCAGCCCTTTAATCCTTAAACTGAATTTTTGAGCATCCCCTCGCCCAGCAACTGCTACATTTTGTTCCAGTATCATGTAGAGGTCATCTTCTCCTTTCATTTGAGACCACACACATACTGATATTTTATTTAGTTCTCGAGATATCAATATTAAGCGCAATTTCTAAATAACATAGCATTTTTTAATTTGATAATATTTTTTTTAACATTAAATTCTTATATCCCTTTTTTTCCAACAAATTCGGACGTGTTTTACTTCATTGATGGTCGAGAGTTGAGGCTTGACAGCGCTCATAAGCTCTCATGAGCGCTCACGCACTTGCTCATGAGCGTGAGCGCACAAAAAATTTCTTAAAATTCATTGTTCATGAGTGAGCACTGGTTTCCAATTGAAAAAATTGGAGCGTATGCTCGTGAGCGGCTCATGAGGGAGCGTTTCTGTACCCTGGAGCCAGGTAATTACTCCAAATGTATAATTCCTTTTTACATTAATGATTTCCTGTAATTTATTATAAAATTACCTTTACCAAAACTATAGGTATGTAAATTACAAGGTGATTCGCGATTCTTATGTACGCTCTACTCAGTCAGCAGTACTTTACAATAACCCAGTTATCTGGTCTCCAAAATTAATAAAATAGGGTCACACAAATAATTACCTTACAAACTCTGCAAATTTACAGAGTGCCTCCAATTCTAAAGTTATGCTAAACTTACCCTACTGCTTTTAACTAGAGACGAACACCAGATCATAATTTCACTTTCTCAGAAATCCTTTTATAACTCAATAAAGTAAAACTAGACCTAAAATCTTAATGTTCATTAGTCTGGAGATTTTATTGAAGGAGATCTTATCTTTATGATTGCAATAAAAAAGTATTTACCTTCGAAGAATAGTGCAATAAACCACAAAAATCATTGCCATTTTTCCTGATCTGAGATATTTTGTGGTTTAAGGCGTTCTGTTTTGTAGACCAGTCAAGTAATTGCAGATGAAAGTAGTCTACATTTCAGTGGAAAGTTATAAAATTTGAGCAGATATTTTCAACAAATATCCAGGTTCTTTTATTGTTCCATGAATTCATAAAATTCAGTGACCATGGTTAAGAAAATGTCCTTTAAACTCGTCTTCTGCAGAGGAAAGTTTAGTTGATTTGGGATAAGTTTGAGGTACTTTTCCAGTTCGATATATGTACTTGATGGTATGGTGTCTTGGCATGGGTAGTCCAGTGGTAAGGATGGTTTCGTTCTGTTAAGTTTCTGAGCATGCGTTTGAGGTTTGGTGGTTCGTTTCTTTAGTTGGTGAGAAAATGTCAATAAAGGTTTTGCCTCGGTTCCATTTTATACGTTCTCCAATCTCCAGATGGAACAAGTTTAGTACTTTATTCGAGAGAATTATTCAGGGACGCGTCTATAAATAGTGAATTTAGAAGTCAATAAAAATAGACGAATTTCAGTATGATAAAAACCAAATTCGAGATGAGAAAAATTTGCAGGGTACGGCGAAGCAAGGAAGAGAAGAAGTTGTATTCAGATCTGGGTAAACTGATGTTTATTGAGGAGGCAGATAGATATAAAAACGAAAAAAGGAGAAAAAAAAGAATGTGAATGGGCCGTGACACACCGGACTACTTGCGCCATCTAAAACTAGTTTCTGAAATACGGTTAGTCCTCTTCGGCAAATTTTCACACCTGTGTCGAGGCTGGTTCAAAGGTCGTCAAAAACAAATACATATATGCATGTATTAGTCTTCTTCTTTTCAGGGGTTGGATTCAATTAAAATTTAAGCACACATATGCATCACAGATACCAAGGCAGTCGTCGCAGTTCAACTAGCACAGCATGATTCACAGAAAAATCCTAAAATTTGTTTTCATTCCGACTCAAGTGGTCCGGTGTATTCAGGTCCAAAATTACGCGGTTAATTTATAATATTTCTCATAACTGTCTGGCACCCCGCAATCAGTATGAAATTCATAGAACATCTATTTAAGGAATTAAAGTCGGGTATTCGGAAGCTCTATATTTCCAACATTTTTCAGTGTAAAGAGATATTTTAGGGAAGTGGCCAAAAACTGGGGTAGAATTAACTGGGAACGAAATGGTACACTCAATACCAAAAGGTATCAAAGAAATCATAAAGAAGAAAGGATTGCAAGATTTAACTTTTTCAAGTTTCAAAAATATCAAGACATTTTCCAATACTCTTGTCCACACAAAAACTGTAAGTTTTGAGTTTCGATTAATGTTTCTTTTGAAATGCAAATGTTTAAGCTTCAATTTTATTGTTTTTTAAAACTGACTACTTCCTGGAAACTTTTCGTTACATAGTTCAAGTAATATGTATTTTCGTTTCTACTTGCAAAGTCTTTCATTCAACAGTTATAGTTTTGCTAGAAACTATGTCCAACATTCTATTTAGGACGTTTTATAAAAAGGAATTTTCTCTTCCTTAATAATTTCAAATAATACACTCCAAGTGGAGTTTTTCAGCCATTGTTAATTTTATTGACATTCAATTGCACGCAGAAATTTAACAATGCATGCAAAGTATAATACATTTTTTGTAACATCTGAACAACTGAAGAATAGAAATAAAAAGAGGCTGTAAGTGCCATTTGGACTTCCACCCTTTTTTAAACTTCTTTCATTTAATCATCAAAACAATTTTGATTTTTTACGAAAAATTTGTTCATTCATCATTTCAAATATGATAAAAGTTGTCGACATTTTTCATTTAGTTTTACTACCAATTTTTTTAATTTTTCCTCAAGTATAAAATCGTTTTCTTTGGCTTTGGCACTTAGCTTTTCCTTTTTGGCACTTATAGCCTTTTTTAATTCTAGTCTTCAATTTCTTTTTGATATTTTAAAAGCTGTTGGCTCATTCTGCTTGCTTAATCCAAACAATTTTTTTTGCTGATATATCCCTTCAATATCTAACTCAGAAAAGTTCATACGCATACCCGTTTATCGGAAGATGCTGTCTAACACACTTACAATGACACATATCATATATAAAGCCCTAAGGTCTGTTTTTGGCTACGTTTTTAATGATATACATCCACTTCTGTATGACTTCTCAGATAACTTTTATTAGTCTCTATTTTCCACTAGTGAACTTCCAGTTTGTCACTCATAATCTCTTTCTTAAATCGTTTTCCGGAAATACTTCGTCATTAAGAATTTGACGTACAATTTGTACAACCCGCCGGTGCGGAGCGGGCTGAATCGCACGTATGCAGACTTCCTCTTTTGTAGACGCGGAGTTGACTCCTGCAAAGGGCACGGCGATATATTTGGATACTAGTGGTTGAAGCAATTCTACTAACGAGAATTGTACATGCGAACCCAAAAATTGTGGCTTGTAACATTTGTCAGGTTAAATTGATCGTTCCTAAAACTTCTTCCACCTAAGCTGTGCTGTGTGAATCGTTGGTGTTGTCCACTGAGTCTAGGCAATACCTTAAAAAAGGTGCTATATATTTTTTTTATCTTCATCTTCAATATTTCTGATAATGGTATTCAATTTTTCATCAACATTTAACAGTATTAGAACACATTTGTCGTAATATCGTATCTTTTAGAATTACTTTTCGTAAAATGAGATATTTTAATCTTTTGCTTACATTTAATCATGTAACGTCTATGCTTCCATTTTACGCTTTTTATAACGGCCTGGTTCATAAGTTGAATTGGTGATATAATATATATAGGGAAAAACATTACGACAATTCCTTGACTATGATGGTAAATTTTGAAGCATTTATTTTTGATCTCCAGAATTATTAGCTCGAGAAAAGCAAGCGTCTGGAACTAGCTTCGAACCAGCGACTGACTACCCGATTTCCGGTCGGGGTTTCCGAAAAGATAGTCCTCTTCTCGCCGACGCACGTTCCGATATGTTTTAGGCATATTTTAATTTTTGTTCCTATTAATGAATTATTAATCCTTTGGATTTGCCATAAGTTCATTCCTGGGAAAGGTCCTTAAAATCTCTTGGGAACATTTTAGAGCTGGTGGATATATTCACTATGATTTTGAGGAATGCCTTTTTTCTCAACTATTTGCAACAGTTGGTCTCGCATTTACTTCTTACTTTTCTTAAACTTTGTTAGAATTGTAAGACAACCGACTGATTTCCTAGCTTTCTCGAGTATACTTTGATAAAACTTTTGTGAATTCTAGCCGTCTTGACTAATTTATTTCTTCTGGAGATGTATAAATCATATCATACAATGTGTGAATGTCAATACCCTCATGTCCACGTTGATGTCGTCAAACCACTGCAACTGCATCTGACCGTGTTTTCAGTTACAGCTGTTGTGATATGAGACAAACTTAAGGGTCGCTTGTTCGGAGAACTTGACATAGCATAACTATATATACACACCTCGATATCTTATATAATTAGATACTATATATATTATAAGAGAAATAAACCTTCGGATGAAGGACAAAATAATAAGGAATTTTGGCCTCTCTTCAAAATGGTCAGAAATAATTTCAACTATGAGGAAATATATATTAATTAATTAGATACAGCTAAAATGTATCCCGTCAACGTCACAGGGTTGATTAGGTTCCTCTACGAGCAACTATACCCCAGGATACTTTTATATACGTCGTTTTTAAAATTTCAGAGTGGTTTAACATCACAAAGGCAACTAAAGTTGATGATATTATTTTATCCCTTATTCCTTTCATTTCTTTTATTTCACAAAAATTTTTTCCCTATCGGGAAACTTACTTAACTCCAATATCACAAAAAAAGAGATCCATAGTCTCCCAAATTATAAATCAATTACAATTATTACTTCGATTATATCATCAAAGATGAATTCCTCATTAGTATATAATAATAAAAACTATATTTACATATTTTTTACATTTAAATTTGCAGGCAACCACATTAAGGAGCACATCGCATTCGATAGTCGGAGAACATTTCCCTCCTGGAATAACACCTCAGAATGACCCGGCGTTCAGATTTGACGGTTTTTCGGGATCTTGTTCAAGCAGGTTTGTTGATTTTTATCATTAAATGTATATTTTTCAACATAAAATTTCACAATGAATCCTTTATTTATATTTTTATAAATTTCAGAGTGCAGACAATGCCTCAATGGCATTATCCACCACAGTCTTCTTCAACTGGATCCGCTTCGTCATCGGGACAGTCAAACACTTCATCTAGTGTATCACCAACAGTATTTCCATCACCACCATGCCCATCAAATTCCCAGGCAGAATTTAACAGCAACACATACTCATGGGGATTTCCTAATAGGTATTGAATGAAAATAACACTGTTCCCAGTTTTATTTACAATAAAATTTAATAGATCACAGTTCGCCTATCATCAATATACTCCCAACTATTACAGCAACATTGCTATGACATCAGGAGCATCCTGGTTTCCACAAGACCGTCTGTATGCAACTTGGCCATCAAACTCCTATGGATACAATTTTGAGGATATCGCTTTTCAAACTCAGTTGCAGAGGCGATCTGTACGTTGCACTTGTCCGAATTGTACAAATGAAATGGCTGGGCTTCCTCCCATTGTTGGTCCGGATGAGAGGGGTCGAAAACAGCACATTTGTCCTATTGCAGGTTGTGAGCGTTTGTACGGCAAGGCAAGTCACTTAAAGACACATCTGCGATGGCATACGGGAGAAAGGCCCTTTGCATGCTTGACTTGCATGAAGCGATTTTCAAGATCAGATGAACTGCAGAGACACGGTCGCACTCACACCAATTACCGCCCATACAGCTGTACACTGTGCCCGAAAAAATTTTCGCGCAGTGATCACTTAAGTAAACACAAGAAAACACATTTTAAAGACAAAAAAAGCAAAAGGATCGAGAAAGATGGTTCCAAGAAAGAAGACAATGAAAATAAGCCCGCAGTAAATAGTGAAGGAAATAGAAAACCACAGGACCGTGCAACGAACCCTGCTCATATTGATGCAAGTGCCATTGGTCAGAACAATACTTATGTAAGGACGCAGCTACCTACCTCACACAATGAAATTTCCTCAGGTTATTCGTACCTCTATGCCAATAACCCATTGTTTCCGAACAACCAGTCAATGAGCAATTATTACAACAACAGCTTGACGACGGTCGATAACAGTGTCCACAATCGACAATTGCCGAATGGAGCATCCACCACTGGACAGGGAGCAGTACAAAGCAATGCCGTAGAATTTAGCTCAGGGCATCAAATCCAAGCCAATTGTTCGATAGAAGGACAGTTGCGAATGGACTACTCTTACCCGGAAATCAGCACTGCCAGTATGACTGCATCTAATTATAACTGGGCTAGTTATCACCCGCAGGTGATTAGTACAGCTCCAGGGGCAACGTAATGGTGCTCCCAGGTGCAGTGGGTAAGCTGTTGTTCTGAAAGATGTAATTCTTTGTTGTTTGTTTCTTAGTGTCCTCTGTAAATATTCCATGTAATTTCAGATTTGATTTGTTACAACGAAATGTATTGAAATTTTTTGTTAGTAAATTTTATAAAATTAATGTGTTTCATTGCTCCTCTGTGTTAAAAAATACCCACGACGAAAATGTGTTTTAATTCACACTGGCCGAACCCTATATGAGAATTTTCAAAGTAAATATATGAAAAGAAAGTCAGAGTATCAGAAATATTTTAGACAAGAAGCGAATTTGGTCACGAGGGCAGGATATATTCCATATATTGACATCGAGGGTTCAGTGTAGCAATTTTGGTGTACTCAATCTAAACTGGGGTGGTTAAGCCTGTCTTGTTTTTTTTTTAACTGATACTGTTGGTAATATTTCGCTTGTTGGCTTTGTAATAATCGCATAAATATATAACAAAATACTTTCAATAAATTTCATTACATTACGAAAATTACAAAACTCTGTCCCTCTTTAGAAATTTCATTAAGTGGTTCAAAACTTTCAAACTGTAGGGAATGTGATTAAAGGCTACATCAACTATATATATAGGATAGGCATATGTATTGAAATAATATGAGATAGCACGAGTAATTTGACAAGAATTAGGCAGCAGTTCTTCAGAACAGAAAGTATTCATATTTTCAATGCTTAAATTGGTTACAACCAATACGCGTCCATCCTGTTGTGCCTATGCGGTAACTAATAACAATAGCAGCAGAGCAGTATACTTCGTCAACAACTAGGGGCATATATTATAAGTATATTATTATTTTGGAGCAGATCGGAATCCCTTACTACGAAGGGTTTCATAAGAACTTTATTAACCTCCTGGCTAGCTGGGAAGATTGTAATTCCCAAATTCTCGCAGAAAATGCCTGTCCCAAGGTTATCTCCAATTTTTGATCAGCGAGCGATGCATTAAAAAAGGTATTTAGTGTAAGGTTTTCAATTCTCCTTTGGTAGAGTCTGGAACACCAAACAAAGGTGATCGTCTCTTTGAGCAGACAATCGTTATCTATGTCGAAAGTAGTAGCTGCGACTTGTAGCACCTCAATAATGAACTATTGAGGAACAGGCGAGTCTGCATGTATCCAACACACGTTGATATTAAAGCCGTAGATGCTGCTACTTTTTCCACATGGACATGAAAGATAACTTCTACGGTCGTGTTTTATTCGAGCTGATAGGCACAGGATCTATGATCTTACAGTTGCATTCAATTGAAATAGAGTTTTCCACTACTCAGCAGCTCCATGTCAGGTCGATATACAACCAGGCTACCATTTGTTGTTTAAGTTGTGAGTTTCTTCAACAGATCGCCCTTTCCTTCAAGTATTATGTCCAGCTTAGTTTCTTATTCAGATATTTGACTCCATTTTTAGTTCCAACTGAGCCTAATATATCGCAGAGTAATCGAAGGACTCTTTCTTTTCACAATGACAAGCCAAGGTTGTGTTTTCCGAGATCTAAAAGTGAGACCGAAATCGTTCGCCCAGTTAATAAACTATTGGATGGAACTTTGCATTAGATCACTCAGCTCGATTCTAAAGATGTCATTTTGAGAAGGGGGCGTCTACATAATGCTATAAGACACAAGGGATCGTTCAATACGAAGACCTACTGCACTGGCGATAGAATACCACCCAGGGGGTTTACATGGACACCTTTCTCGTTCTAC
>QYTT01078603.1:827-20449 GCA_006980735.1 Dasypogon diadema | reverse complement strand
GAAATATACAAATCGAGTACAACAAGAAAAAAAAGTATGTTGATGATAGGTTTGATAAATTGGGAGGAAAGATATGTATATATAGAAAGTAATTAAAGAAACAGGACAAGGAAGAAGACAAGTGAAGAAATAGCAAAAATTCTTAATAAATATTTTGCAGATAGTTTAAATAATATTCATAGTTTCATATTGCAAAAGGTATATAAAAATTATATACAAAGTTCTTTTAAATTCGCCAAAGTGAACTTTGATGATTTAATTTTTGTACGAAAGTTAATTAATAAATATAAAATAAATATGTTACATATTTGTTGGGGAGATATTAGAAAAGGTTGTATAAAAAAAAATCACCTGGGAAATTTTTTAGAAGAAAAAAAGTAGTCATAATTTGGTAGAGTTCCGGATAAATAAAAAAAATAATGCGTTCCTCACCCATATGAGCGCACAATTTAAACTTATAGGCAGAGGTAATATTTTCTGTACTTGCAATAAACTTAATTCTAAGAGGTCAGAACATTATCCCTTAACCCGGATGAGATAAATTCCTTTTTCTCTTCCTGCGTTTTCCAAGATGCGACAGAAAGGTCCTTCTGGGATTCATGTTAACTATGCTGCGTTACCAAATTGCGTAGACATTTTCTATTTTTGAGTATTAAGTCTTGATCACCGCTATGTACTCTATCAAATCTGAACCGACCGGCGACCTTATCAGTTCGTTTCATTTAACTGCATGCCATTGTTCTTTCAATTCTTACGAAACCAAGGCTGTATTTCCCTGTAACTTCCTCCCTATCAGTATTATTCTTTCAAAAGCCCTTGAAAAGGTTGTTTACAAACAAATCTTGAACTATCTTGTGAATAAACAGATATTGGTTCCTTGACAATGGTGTTTTCGGCCCGCACATAACTGTGAAACCATTATTCTTAAAGTATCTATTGAACTAAGTGCTTCCTTGAATCATCATGTTCACCGTCTTAGTTCTTCTTGTTTTTTTTTTCAAAGTGTTCGGCAGTGCGAGTTAGTGTATTCTTGTCCAGAAGCATGTTATTGATCGTAGTTTTAGTCGATCAGTTGCAGCGTTAAATAAAAAATACCTCTCAGATCGTTATCAGCAGATAAATACCCTCCCTGGTCCTCTGTCAACGAAGCGTGGCATTCCTCAAGGATCAATACTTGATCCTTTATTATTTTATGATCTACTCTGGCTCAGTGGGTCTGATCTTCTTGAAAATTTCATTGTGCGCGTTAACACGTTCACAAAAGCATGTTGTTAATCAGAGAGATTTCTCATATTATATGGGGTTTATCATGAAATTCTCTCAGAAGAATCTCGTGTGAGCCACCGGTGGTACAGGCCGGCATGAACGTGTTATTACCTTGAAAGAATAAGCAAATGGTCTTTTCGTAACAGATTATAGTAGTAAACCTATCAAATCGCAATGTATTAAATTATATAACTCAATCCATAATATTATTGTTGTCCCTCCTATTATTCCAAATGGACAAGTCTTGAAAACGGAAGTTAGAATCCTTGACCTTGGTGCACTATTTTCTCTAAGTTAGACTATTTATGTCCTTCAAATATTGAGGCAGCATTTAATGTCTTTATCCGCTTTAGTTTTGGTTTTCGAAGATTCGATCATGTCACACTCTTAGCTGTTTCATAAGTTCAAGATAGAAACAGAAATTATTAATGTTTATTTTTAATATTTTAAATAATAAGTATTTCGGTCATTACTCTATAATCGCAATCTTGTATTAGGAGGTTGGCAATGGAGCGTTTTTCCCCTGTTCAGAATGTCCACTCATGGAATAGTATTCTTGTATATGTTCAATCTCTCCGTATTGTCAGTATATTTTAAAAACTTATTAGAATTCATGTGTATTATTTATGTACAGGGCCTTCGTGACAGTTACAGTTAAAATTTTGCCCCTAAATTCAATAACTTTTCAATTTTTACACAGGAACTATAAATGTTTCCGGAATAAAAAGTAGCCTATATCACTCCTTGCAAAGTCCTCTAGCTGCCAATGAAAGTCCCGTCAAAATCCGTTCAGTCGTTTCGAAAGATTAACCCGGACAAACAGACAGGCAGACAAATAAAAATTTTAAAAAGGGATATTTGGATTTTCATAACGTGCAAATAATCATATGAGCTTAAGAAAAGGCAGTTATTTCGAAATCACAGACAGACACTTCTGTTTTATTTATTTGTATAGATTAACTCCAGTGCGAGCAGTACATCCGATAGATTTTCTTCATTTCTCATTTTAACGTTGAATTTCGTTCAGTTTTGCCTCAACTGCGAAATGCACTCTTACAAACTGCTCGGTGTAACCTACAACTTAGCTACACAAGTGGAAGAAATAATGAGAATTGAATTATTAAAAGTGAATTACATAAAAAAATCCGAATTCAATTTTTATTAATTTATTCTAAATATTTATCATAATTACAACACTTCGCAATCGTTTGGTTTTTGCATTTAAAAAATTGGCAGTAATAGTACTAATCACTATAAAAATTGTAGAAAAATGAACTGAACACTATTAGTAGCAGTATTTGAACAGTTTGTGAGTTCTAATTTAAATATTAACATTATGCAAAGCTGTTTAAAATCTAAAATTGCTGAAATTACATTGACATAAAATAAGAAATTTTCCTAAGTTCAATATCTGCTGTGAGAAATTTAAATAAACTTTTCTGCATGAGGCTAAAGTTTTAAAAATTCAACAAAAAATTACATAAAAATTACTCTTTTGGTATCACTGGTGTATATGTGTAGTAGTACAATTAATAAATTGCTGTCTATGTGGACATACGGACACAGCAGCTTCGATTAGATCGACTTGTTTTTTGTTTATGAATGACTTTGCTTACATTAAAATATCTCCTACAGTAAATTTTTACAATATATTTATAACAAAAACTAAAATTCGCTCTTAAAACAGAAAATGGCAATAAAAATAGAACTAAAAACGAAAATCGAATTTCTTACGGTAGAAAGGAGAAATGGAGTACTTTGGGGAATTTCTAATCTTGTTATGAGCTCTTTATACAGACTTGACAACGTGAAACTTTGGATAGCAAATTGCCAGATTTAAGCGTTTGCTGTTCTGGTTTAGTGAACTGTTCGTGCTCTTCGACAGTAACTAACCAGAAACTCGTTTGGGTTTCATAGAAGTGACAGTGCCCTTTGTCACCATTACACTCAATGAATGGTGTTGCTCTGAAGTCTTCTAAGCACGATCCGGGCCCAGAAAGCGCCTGCCCACCGCCTCCGTTTCCAACAGCTGTATGCTATAAAAAAAGTAATATATTAGTCAGTTAAATAAAAAATGCTAGAATTTTATACTAACCATCAGGAAACTGTACCCAATCCATAAACCTTCCCATCCAGATGGACAAGAGGGTATTGCTAGCGATTGACTGTGAACTGCTATCACATTTGAGGGTACCTCGCATACGACACACCTAGAGATATACTTTCTCATTTCATAATTCTCTACTGGCATCATTGGTATTGCTGCCGATGTAGACAGCCAAAATGTCCTGTCATTTCGAGAGGCATAATTGCATACATTATTTTGTCCACACACAAGGACTGGCAGTGTTGAGAAACGACGGACGCAAGAACCTGGAGATCCCAAGTCTTGATTATGAGGATAGTCATTTCCGTCCACATAGAGTAGAGAATACCCATCCCACAACTTAACATGACCTGGATCGCAAGTGGGCACGCTTTCTGACTGGCTGTGTCGTACCAATAATATTCCAGTTAGGTAATCTGGTGCATGTGTGCATGGTTCTCCTTGGTCACCTTTTGGACCAGGCGCACCAGGAATTCCATCTCGACCAGGAGGACCACTTAAACCTATTTCACCCCTTACACCTGGAGGACCGCGCGGTCCTTCAGGTCCCCTCAAACCTATGTCGCCTTTCTCTCCTCGCTCACCTTGCAGTCCTGGTAATCCGGGCGGGCCAGGAGGGCCGCGGTCTCCCTTTTCACCATCTCTACCCGGTTGACCAGGTTCTCCTTTTGGTCCAGGCGGTGGAAGCAAGCCAGGTTCTCCTTTATCACCCTTGTCACCAGGTAATCCATCTCTACCGTCTCGTCCTTTGGGTCCAGGGAATCCTTTCTCGCCAGGAGGGCCCATTGCACCCTGCAAACCATCAATCCCAGGAAGCCCTTGGTCACCTTTTGAACCTGGGAATCCATTCAAGCCAGGCGGCCCAGGAGGACCTGCGTCACCCTTTGCACCTTTTTGTCCTGGTAATCCAGGCAAACCTTGATCTCCTTTCTCTCCAGGATATCCAATTTCACCCTTCATACCTATTGGCCCGGGAAGTCCATCTGTACCATCTCTGCCGGGTACTCCAGGGAAGCCTCGTTCGCCTTTTTCACCTTGCCTTCCTTGTGGACCAGGTAAACCGATCAAGCCAGGTTTTCCAGAAAGGCCAGGTAATCCTTTTTCTCCTTTTGATCCAGGTGGGCCAGGTTGACCTTCTCTACCAGATTTTCCAGAACGGCCTGGTAGACCTTTTTCTCCCTTCACTGCCACCCCAGGTGCACCTGGTTCACCTGTCAAGCCACGATCACCTTTCGGCCCTGGCATTCCATCCAATCCGGGTTGCCCTCTAGGCCCAACGGGTCCCATATCTCCCTTTGGACCTGAAAGACCAGGTTCACCTCTAGGCCCAGGCGGTCCCTCCGGACCCGGAAGGCCAGATAATCCAAACTCTCCCTGTTCTCCCTTATCTCCTTTAATGGTAAATGTTTCAGGTGAAGCACCTGGTGCGCCTGGGAAGCCTCTTTCACCTTTTGGTCCTGTTGGACCTGGCAAGCCTGGCCTTCCACCATCTCCCTTATCGCCCTTAACACCCGATAAGCCACTTGGACCTCTTTCACCTTTTTCTCCCTTAGCGCCGTCATAACCTCTGGGGCCTTGAAGACCAGGTGATCCTGGAAGGCCGTCCATACCTGGCGTACCAGGTATACCTGGCATACCAGCGTTGCCTTTATCTCCTTTCTGTCCAGCTAAACCAGGATAGCCCCTGTCACCCTTTTCTCCGGACAATCCCGGTGAACCATCTCGTCCCTCTCTTCCTGGCTCTCCTTTTTGCCCGGGAAGACCTGGTAGTCCATAACCCGGGATGCCAGCATCTCCTTTAGGCCCCATCGGACCAGGACGCCCATCAATGCCATCACGACCTCTCAGACCTGGCGGTCCTGGTTCACCCTTTTGTCCTTTTTCTGCTGCTTCGCCCGCGTCGCCCTTTGGTCCAGTTAATCCTGGAAAACCTGGTTCGCCCTTTTCGCCATCTAATCCTGGTCTGCCATCCATTCCAGATAAGCCGATTGGGCCCATGTCACCTTTAGGGCCAGGGAGTCCAGGTGGTCCCTGTGGTCCAGGAGGACCTGGCCGACCATCCATACCCGTTATTCCACGTTCACCTTTGTCACCTTTTTGTCCTGGCATTCCTGGAGTGCCCGGTGGACCACGATAGCCAGGATTGCCTTTCATACCTTGAAAACCTTTAGGGCCGTCTATACCTGGTTCCCCACGTTCACCTTTTAAACCTGGCATTCCTACTAACCCAGGACTTCCTGGTTCTCCCTTCTGACCAGGGGCACCTACAACCCCATCTAATCCAGGTCTACCTGGAGGACCTGGTGGACCTTGGGGACCTTTTGGACCTACTTCTCCTTTAGGACCAACCAATCCTGGATAACCCGGTGGCCCTGGATCTCCTGAGTCTCCTTTATCGCCAACATAACCTGGTGTTCCCGGCAGGCCAGGGGATCCCGGAGTTCCCGATTCACCTCTGTCTCCCTTTTCACCTCTTTGTCCATCACTTCCCTTTGGACCAGGAGGCCCAGGCATCGCTGGACCTGGTTCTCCTTTACTCCCTTTATCGCCGGGTCGCCCTGGTATTCCCCTAACACCATCTTTTCCGGGGCTCCCAGGAAAACCGATTGGACCCGAATCTCCTTTTTCTCCCCTAGGACCTGTTATACCTCTGGGACCAACTGGACCTGGTGGGCCTGGCAATCCCGGAAAACCCTTCTGACCTGATCTACCTTGATCACCCTTCTCGCCCATAGGGCCCATATAACCTTGTGGACCGGGTTCACCTTTCTCACCTTTATTGCCTTTAACTGGAACTGATATATTGGCAGCATCACAAGAGCAAACATCGCCCTTATCTCCGGGATAACCAGGGGCTCCTCTGTCACCCTTTACGCCATCCAAACCTGGTACCCCACGCTCTCCTTTAAGAGTTATACTTTTGCCTGGGATGCCATCTCTTCCAGGGGTACCTGGAGCACCATCCATACCCGGAGAACCTGGGTAACCTCTGTCACCTTTTAACCCTGTTTCTCCTTTCGGACCCGGAAAACCTGGGTTACCGGCATATCCTCTCTCTCCTTTGGGTCCTGCTAGTCCTGGGTAACCGCGATCTCCCTTTTCCCCTTTTTCTGGTTTCACTTGACTAAGATCAACGATAGCGTCACGTCCTCGCTCACCTTCAGGTCCAGGTAATCCAGGGAGTCCATCTCGTCCTTTATCACCCGCTGGCCCCATCGGTCCTGGAGAACCATCATCTCCTCTTTCACCAGGATAACCCCTCTCACCTGGAGGTCCCCTCAATCCGTCGGCCCCTGGTATACCATCTAAACCTCTTTCCCCCTTTTGGCCTTTCTGTCCCGGTGCACAATCAATACAACTGCCACCTCTATCACCCTTATCACCCAGATCTCCTTTCTGTCCCGGAAGACCCGGTCGACCTGCTTCACCTTTATCGCCCATTCTTCCTGGTCTCCCAGGAAGACCGGGCTTTCCATCAATAGAATCGCCTGGAACTCCCATTACACCTTTAAAACCACGTTCTCCTTTCTGTCCCTTTTGCGCAGGATAACTGAAATTAACCTGGAATTTGTAATCTCCTTCGAAATCAAAAAACGTTACTTACGCTGGTATACCGTCATCTCCTTTAGGTCCCATAAGGCCAACTCCCGGCTCACCTGTGTCTCCTCTTGGTCCTTCAGGTCCTGGAGGGCCAGGATAACCTCTTGGGCCTAGTGGTCCGGGAAGTCCAACGGGTCCGCTTTCGCCTTTGTCTCCTTTTACACCTGGAGGTCCTTCTAATCCAGGTCTTCCTGGAATGCCGGGCCCACCTTTTGCTCCTGGTGGTCCTCGTTCACCTGGTGCGCCTGGATAACCATCTAAGCCTTTCGGACCAGGAGGTCCGCGAAAACCACGTGGTCCCTTGGGACCAGGCGGCCCTGGTGTTCCTCGACCACCGCCAGGAGGACCTGGTGGTCCCATTAAACCAGGCGCACCAGCCGTACCTGGGCGACCGGGTTCCCCCTTTTGGCCATCCTTTCCATCTAATCCACGCAATCCGATTTCACCGCGATCTCCTTTTTGTCCTGATGGTCCCGGTGGTCCATAATTTCCTTGCCTACCCTAAAAGTATTATAATAAATTTTATGAAATTTCTATGATCTGAAGAATATACTCTGTCGCCAGTAGGACCCGGTAAGCCTTTTTCACCTTTCATTCCGTCATTTCCTCTAGGCCCTTGGGGACCGGGTTCTCCTTTATCACCTCTGTCTCCCAGTTCACCTTTTGGTCCCATATCTCCTTTTTGTCCTACTACCACGTCTGGTGATCCTGTTTTATGTTGTTCAGATGCGGACGCTCCTTTTTCGCCCTTTTCGCCCTTTTGTCCTGTAATGGGTGGCGCGGTGCATGATGTTCCCTTGTCTCCTTTAAAGCCTCGTTCACCTCGAGGACCAGGTGGCCCCATAGGCCCCATATCTCCACGCTCTCCTTTACTTCCTACAGGTCCATCTTGTCCTGGAAATCCAGGTTTGCCGTCAAAACCAGGTTCACCTTTTTCTCCTTTTAGGTAGCTTCCAAAATCACGTGCGGGTTCTCCTTTATCACCCTTAGAACCTTTAGCACCGGGGTATCCTCTAGGACCAGGAGAGCCAGGCAATCCAGCAATGCCTGGCAAACCATCAGTTCCGTTGCAGCCATCCACACCAGGTATACCAGGCGCTCCAGGGTTACCGGGATAACCTTGTAAACCGGGGACACCAGGGAAACCAGGTATTCCCTGTTTTCCTCGATCGCCTTTTGGGCCTCTGGGACCGGAAGGTCCAGGTTCACCTTTTTGCCCTTTCGAACCTGAAGGACCCTCTGGTCCTCTAAATCCTGGAACACCTTTTGGCCCTGCAGTACCAGGAACTCCAGGTAAACCTCGATTGCCTTTTTCAGCGAAGCATTTCGGACTACAACAACATCCTCCTGTACAATTTTTGGATGGTTCACCAGATCGAATTGCGGTCACAGTATCAAGAATGTCAAAACTACTGTCTATTGGTCGTGGTGATGGTGGTGCCCTATATCTACTGGATTCATCGTATTGAAACATTCCAACGCCTCCGCCATTACTTGTGTCACGCCAAAATTGCTGTAAACAAATATTTTAGTTTTGTTTGAGTTAGATACAGGTACAAAAATTACCGCTTGACCACTGCATATCAGCCCTACGGTAAATGCGGCCAATAAAAGCCTGAAAATTATAAGAATTAAGAATGATATTAAATATTAAAAAATAACTACAATAAAATACATATAACTTCTAGGATCAAGCTAATATTATTAGGATATTACCACCAGCAATTCATGGATTCCTAACTTTAGAAAAACGTAGTCAAATATTGTCTCCAAAAAAATCTGCTTGAAGCCACTACCTAGTTCTCGAGCTTCAAAGCTTCAAAGTTCAGAAGCATAAGTCGTTCATTCTTCCTATGTCTGCTAAATAATACTAAAGTAGCTTTGTTTGAGTGGCTTGAGAGAGCATTGCAGACTAGTTGCACCAGCTTCGGAATATCTCATTAAGTGGTCGTACTTTAGATATAATAGGGAGAGAGAACGCCTCTTTTAAGTAATTTCCTTAACACACCATAGTCGATAAAAAAAAAAATCTATGAGGTTGGTGTCGGCCACCGGGGACCGACATTTAAAAGTTTTCTCAATACAAAGGCGTTTTAACATGTAATTCTCTCACGAAGGCTTTTATGCTACTAGCCGCACTCAACGTGTTAAAAATATGCAACGGTAGCTTGACAGGTCTAAAGCTTTTGACCAGTAACTGTTCTTTTCAAATTAATGTCGGACAATGTGTCCTTAATAGGCCATTTATCAAGTTAGAGACTATCTAGTTAAATAATGTAATCATACCTTACGTGAATTTCTCATTACCCTACTTTCATTGCTAATTTTGTTTATTTCATGGTCTGCATTACATACATGTTCCTACAGAAAGAAATTTCAACTTTCTTACAAGCCTCTTATACTCCCTCGCCTCACCTCTTGGTAATTTAATAAACTCTCGGGAGCCTAAAGTCACATCAACTAAATAGGTGTTTACAAAGCCCTTAGATAAGATCAGAGTCAGATTATAAAAATCTTCCCTAACCTAGTTTGGTATCCTTGGGTTAGGCAACATCTGAATTTTATATCTTCATCTGCGACCTATAGTCAACTGGGAAAACACAAGATGGTAATCTGTTCCACAATCGTAGAGTTCGGCTCAAGAAGGATTCTCTAGACTTCATCGTTTTGCTAGATCTTGTCTCAATGACGACGTTTCGATGCGCGGGTATCGCGCGTAGAAATTAATCTACAAGGAAACAGATCAGAAATTTCATTGGAGTAATGTCCATTAAAGTAGTGATAAAACAGCGTTATACAATCGACATTTTGTCAGTGTTCTAAAGAATCAATTTTAGAGGTAATCGCCTCATCAGCAATGAGTATAAAAAATTTTTTGGACTTTATCCAACGCGGTAAGTGCAGTTCAAGTTTGAAATGCTCACCCCATTGATGGAGAGAGGAGGAGGAGAAGGGTTTGAAGTTCTTTTGGGAGAAACAGACAGCTTCGAATTTAAGATGCATTAAACTCAAGATAATTCGCTCTGCTCCAGGCGAGAATTTTAACAATATCGTTGTTGAGTGATCCGATCAGGCGTGCTCGATTATTATCAGTGAGACTACCGTGGGAGTCAGCAACTGATTCCAACGGGTATGCGAAATCAAGGGTACTGTCATCAGTGAAACTGTGAACTGGTTTGGAATAAGAGGCCATTAATAAAGAGAGGAAAGAGAATGGAGGACAATACCGACCCCTGTGGCACACTACACACACATAAGCGTTAGAGATAATACCGTCTATGGTAACACGGATGGAGCGGATCAGAAAGGAAATTTTCCATCCAAGTAAGACGAGAAGGGTCAAGAACAAATTCTGGGAGTTTGTTGTCGAGAATGCCAAAACGAAGCAGCTCGTATTTTTCTAAATAATTATATGCATATCAACAAAATTACCACAAGCGTGCTGCACGTGTTTAGCTGCGAGATATGATATGGCTCTGGACTATGCTAGATCAATGTGCAGCCTGCTTAAAAAGGCAGAGTTCCAGAGCCTGTCAAAAACCATCGAGGTGTTCAACGCAACTACTCCCGACTTGTCAAGGTCATAGAAAGTAATGCCAACGTTCGGTAGTAAACATCATCAAATCTCCGGTTGAACGTCCGGATAGGAAGCTCTATTAGCGATCGTGAATCAGGTGGAATGTTGGTATTTGAGAAATAATTGTTACACTACAGCAGGTTTACAAGAGTTTTGATTGAAAATAAAATAAAGTCATCCATAAGAAAGTTTTTCTATGTTTACGATGAGATTCCAAGGTAGAAAATTTTTAAGGCAGATAAAAAAAATATTGCCGTACGACAAGATTCAACGTCAATCGCCTAATAAAATTATTGGTCTCCACTGGGAAAATTTTCTTTTAATAGTTTAATTCATTAGATTTGAACTATAAAGGTTTTCTTTGTTCCGTGTGTAGGAAGGTCAGGTTCATGGTTTTCCATAACAGGAAAAGTATTAAAATGTATGAAGTTTTACTATAATGCACTGAGAATAAATATGAATTAAATCTTTGGTCAAGATATATACTCCCAAATTGCATCAATGTTGAACAGGTGCTTTAGATGCCGAGACCCTATATTCGAAATCAAAGTACTTTTACTTCTTAATTCAATAAATCGATCTTAAATTTTTGATTCAAATTTGTGAAAAACATTGTAGTTCATTTAGGATAGTAATATTAGAACAATATAACCTGTACATTAAACAAAACACTTATTTCAAGTAACAATTTATTTTGACAACTATCGAACGAATATTAATTACATAATTAGGGAGATTATGCCAGCCATTTGATACAGTAAAGGACTTAATACGGATCCATATGGCATACCGCATATACTTGCCAGAAAGATGAGGAGGATTGCAAAGAAATCAAATAGACTACTGACATCATTTGAGATTTTATATAGTGTAACAAAGCTTTTGGGAGATGATTTTATAAAACGCTTCGTTGTTTCTACAAGTCTTAATTCTGTTCAATTTTATTCCCGATTTTGGAGAAGTTTACATAAAACTAAAAACACTAAACCACTGATTACTTTTAAATATAAAAAGCAAAAAAAATGCTTACCGCTTTAAAAGGGGCTCCATCATGGAATCCCCCAATCAATTGTGAAAATCTTTTGCCCACTCACTCAAAAATTATTAGAAATTTAAACATATATGAAAATATCACAATTTCGTTTCTAACTAAAACTAATCGACCAGGTCTTGTGTCCTTTCGATGAGCATGGAATTTGTTTTTTCATCAACTACTCCTTAATCACTACAAGTGTGCGTAATCCAATTAAAATACAATTTCCCTGTAGAATATCATGAAGTGAAATTCATCATTCGCTAATTTTTAACGCCAATTCTATTGATCACAACACTCTTCAAATATTCCTGATTGCACTCTTTTCAAATTCGAGCCCATATTCCTTCTTTAGCTTTTATCCTCCTATGGTTTTATTTTTAGTCCGATTTAAAAACAAAAGTCTACATAATATACATTGATTCCGGAAAAAGCTAAAGAAGGAATATGGGGCTCCGATTGAGAAAATTCTGTCCACGAACAGTTGTACAAAAATTCGAAATTTCCTCGGTTTTGGGCATTCACTTGCCCTGCCCGACTTTCGGTTTCAATTTGGCACAATCACTAGTCGGTTAGAAAATTTTCGATCTTTTAACTTAAAAACTGATTTTGTCTGGTTAAAAATTGGATATGAGGTACAAAAAAAAGTGTTTAAATAAAACGAACAATTCAGAACCCTATCCACCCTAGGCGCAGGGAGCGACAGGCTATTTCGATCTAACACGACAGATCGACCAGAGCGTACTGATCATTTGCTGCAGAAATATAATGTGATCCTGGCGACTTTAGAAGTCACTAATCAACTGAACTTAATACAAAAGCAGATAAGTGTTCTTTTCAGGCCATGTGGGGGAGAAGTCGCCCAACATAATGGTTGTACATTAGCTCTGTGATCTTCGCGCATATGTAAAACCCTGGAATCTTGAAGTAGATCGAGCGGCTTGAGGACAGATACATGAGCAAATAGCAAATCGTGAAGTTGATGAACGATCAGCTTTTAGTACCGCTTCGAACGTGCCTCGATCTCCATGTGGGAGAGCTGATTCTTGGTGTTTAGCGAGATCAGTTAGTTCTTTTCGAATATTCTTAAGGACATTCGAGATCGGATAGTTAAATTCAAAACAAAAGTTTGAAATTTACATGAACTTAACGGAAGCTTCTGCACAGACATGCTCTTATAGGGCCAGGAGTTCTTATGCAATTTTCTAGCATATCTTCTTAGTGTATTGTGATTTAAAAAAATGAAGATACCCGGAGGCTTCGGGGGTCTCCAGGGCTATAGAATATCAACGCCCGTCATAAGGACAGTTGGTCTTATTGGTGTTATATTAGTTTTATTAGAATTTGGTGTATTTTATGTTGACGCTAAGGTAAGTGATATAGGTATCAACTGTTTCACTTTTTTAAATACTATATCAGATTTTTAAGAATACGAATCTTCGATAAGTGGTGCAATAATTCCATGCAAATATTTCTGTCGATAATTACTTTCTTGATTTTTTATTCTTTTGCTTTTTATATTCTTTTCATATTTTCGCTAATTTTCCTCATCTTCTTTTAATGATATTAAAATTCTACATTTAATTAATGAGACTGTGAACTTTTCTTTCGTCTAAGCCCAGCTATTTTCATTCCAAATAGTATAGGAACTGAGTAAGATCAATTCTAAGCTAAAGTGATAATAGTTTGATTGATTCCCTGTAACCAACAATATATAACTTCATCGACATTGGAGTGCTACCAGTAATTTTAAATTGACCATCAATAAATAAATAAAATCCAGTTCTTCTAAACTAAAATAGTAGATTTCATAAAATTTGGCAATTTGGATGGATGGCTTGAACACGAGCTCGCGATGTACAAAAACAAAATGTCCAAAACTATCCTGGACCCTCAAGGGTAACCGGAAATGTGAGAAACCTCAATGGTTTTATAATGTAGAAAAATGCCTTCATTGCATCTTGTTAACCTATCACTGCTAGACATGGATCTACCTAAGTTTCACTGTTGAAGATATATTCCTGACTGTAAGGACTCCTTTAAATATTTTTGATATTCATTTCCATTTTACTAATGATATTTTTGGTATGTACGATTCATAAAATCTGATGGGAACCATCTAGGTCACGTCCCAAACTGAACAATTGCATGATGGTCAAGGTTGTCGTGAAAGGGAACTCTTAGCCTCTTAGACTATCCAGGAAAACTGAACACATATAAGTTTGTATGTGTAAAAGATGATCTTCATACGTTGCATATTGTTGAATGGTGAAAATGTAGCGACGAAGCTAGTATATGCAGATATACGACCATATCTATGAAGTCCATAAATGTAACGAACCGTATTGATCTTGCGCATTGACGTAGAGTCCAACTTCTCAGCATAAATTGGGTGGGTAGAGATGTTAATATAGGAAGAATAAGCGTCGGTACTAGCACAAGTTTGGTTGAAATAGATATAGAAGTAGAAGAGACAGTGAGAAAACTAAGAGTTCTATATACTTTTCTTAACCTAATTACTTCAAGTTAAAGCTGTGTAATAACTCCCAAGTTCTTAAAACAATCGCAGTATTTAACAAGACATTGATCGAGTAAAATCAGTGGGAAATATGATGTATCCAAAACATGTTTGTATTTTGAGTATATAGTTGCTTTCTTACCTGAGTTAAATATTAATTTATTGCTCCTAGATCATATGGACACCGCTGCGAGGTCAGCATTGAGTTTGTCGATGCCATCTTCAATAACTCCCAAGGGCATAAAAATATAAAATTGTAGATCATCCTCATAAAGATGAAATTTACAAAATATTATTATTCGAATTGAGAAAAACAGCGGCCCTAGAATAGAGCGTTGTGGAACACCACAAAAAAAACTTGAAGACAAATTATTGCATTTTACGCTTTACATTCGACCGGAAAGGTTAGACTCTGTAAGTTTACACGCAGAACTTGGAAACTTCTTATTAAGCTCATTTATCGGCAATTTATGATCAGCTTTGTCAACAGCCTTAGAGAAGTTCAATAGGACCAGTGTGACAACTTTTTTTTCATCAATTGCCGTACAAATATCATTTCTAACTTTGAGAAAAGTGAGCGGTAGTGCAGCTATGCCGAGTTCTAAAGCCGGACTGAAAAGGATTTAGAAGGCTATTTGATTTTCAAGTGCTTGAAAATCAGCATATACAACAATCTCCCAAATACCTTCGAAAAAAATGGTAAAATGGACGTGAATCTATACTGAGGAATTCCTTTAGTAGACCTCTTTATTGGAATAATTGTAGCTTTTTCCACTCAGAAGAAAACGTTGAAGTTAATAAAATGTTATTAATGATATGGGTAAGTGGGTGAATAATACCGGGAAGAGTCAATTTAATACACTTGGGAGGATGAATGCTGTCAAGTCCAATTTCTCTGGATTTTATAGAGAGCACTGCTTCCATTTTTTTCATTTTCATAAACAGTTTTGGAATTTTTGCTCTCGTATATATGTTTAACCCTACTTGCATGCAAATTCTCATCCCTCTAGTATCACCGGAAGTGACATAGAAGTTTTGACGATCGGTAAATGAGTGACAAAATTTCGAAAATGAAACCGAATCGAAACTCGGAGGTTGTAATGAACTCAAAAATCCCAACAGAAAAGCAAAATTTTTGCCGATTCGAGTTTTACAAGTACCTACTGTGCTTGAGTACAGGCACGTTTAATTGCTTGGGATAAAGCGTGTAGTGTCCGATAGTGTCAACATGGCAATGAAATACCATGCATCCAGATATTGATGAGAAAATATATAGTAAATCGAATATTGAATATTATTAATATTTTATCAATTGTGTAACTGTGCTGTGTCAGCAAAAATTCTTATGTCATTGACACTGAAAATATTTTGGTGAGTCAAATTCTTCGTTGCATATTAAAACAGAATTTATCAAAAAAAAAAATTGCTGAATCATGTACACTCTCCAAATATTTTATGATTATTTTTACATGTGTTTTACATAGTACTTCACTAATTTTGCTGAATAGCATGACAAGTGCGCAGTAATGCATATCTGCATCATTGTAATAAATCTTGCCCTAAAAAATGCGACAAAAATTGTTCAATAACTACGTAAACAATCTAAAACAAAGAACTTTTTTTTAACATAATTTTGTTAATAATGATGCGTTGTAACAAGAGGTATACTGAACTGGCGGCATACGGCTTTTCTCTGTAGATTGTGTGCAGCTTTTGGACTCTAGATTTCAAAGGACCTTGCACAGTAGTATTGGAAATTGTGTGGTAAATTCCTTTAAATGAATTTATAATTATACTTTCAGTATAAACGACCACTGAATCAATATACGGTCACGTCTTACTTTTAACTATATTTCAGAGCAGCCTTACGATAAGAATGGATATTTAGATCCTTAATCTTAATTCTTCCCATGGTTAACTTTGATACAGTTACTGCTACTATAGTAATAGAAATCTGGTCTTTAATTCCCTCATAGCGTTCACTACTTTTAGAGCCATCCACATTGCCAGCTCCCAGGCTTTCTGATACTCCCGCTTTTTGGGAGGCATTGCAGTATATAACATATAGTAAAAGCTGTATAACCCGGAACCTATTGGGACTTGCAAAAATTTTCTGTTTGAGCAGGTTCCCTTTTCCGCTTATGCAGGTTCAAAAAATATATGTACAGCAAAACCTGCCTCACGGCGGAACCTGTGCAAGCTGGATATCTACTTACTCAGGAAACGAAATCTATGTCCCAAAATTTTTACATATATTTTCACAAGTATTGACTTAATCTCTAATATTCCAGTCACACTTAATACTAACTTAAGAGTAATTTTTATACAATATATATAGTCCCAATAGGTTCCGGATTATACAGGTTTTACTGTATAAAAATGTGGGACATAGATTTCTTTTCGCGGGTAAGCAAGTTTCCAGCTTGCAAGGTTCCACCTTAGACAGGTTTTACACAGTAATGGTATTATTTTTATTTGTACACTGCAAAAAGATATTTGCAACGCGATTCCGGAGTGCTTATTTATTCATGCTCATTAATTAATAGAGTACTATCACTAATAAAAGTGCAAATATGCAGATTTGATAATTGAGATATAATTCTTTGTCATACAGTACGGTTTAGTCCTATGTAGGCCTTTTTAGGACGTGGCAACGCTTTAAATTTTGTGACATTTTTTCTGAGGCATGCATGCTTCATGCCTTCTTTTTCACTTATTTTTACTTTTTATATTTATATCAAGACGATATTATAGATATTTTTTATTAGTTTTATAGAAATTTGCTTTTAAAATGTAGTGGAGAGAGTTCACTCATAAACCGACACCGAATGCGCGTGTTTTATTACTTCATTAATAAATCTTTGATGGCGAGTACTTTTTTTAGATGAATGTAGATTATGTGAAGGACTTAATTCTAAATGCAAATTAAATAAATTTGTAGAAAACTTTAAAATCTTTAAACAGAAGTTCATACTTTAAAAATGACAAAATTTTTAACATATTTTTTTCGATTGCCCAGTGCATAAAATATCAATTATATTATAGGTAACGCAAAACATAAATCGCGCAGTATAAAATTAATTGAAAACGCATGAATTAACCTATACCTGATATCATAAAATTTACGTTTGATTTTTTTAGTCCAAAATTGTGTATAAAATTTACTTTTATTCCCGATAACAATTTTATTTTGAATGTAATGAAAGAAATTTATTGATGACCTCATTTGTCTAAAAATAATTTTTTATAATGAAAATATTAATGCAGTTCCGCAAAATGCTAAAAAAACATTTATTTGGACGTATAATTTTGGTAGAAAATCGAAATGAGATTGAGATTTTATTATTTAATTTGTAGTAGACACCAACAACAGATATAGTCTATGCCATGTTCTACTAACCAGAAAAGTATATTCTTTGATCTCGTTCATTCTATTACTTTCTTAGCGTATATTTCTGTATTTTATTAGAAATTAAGTTACTAATAAAATTAGAAATATTAGAAATAAAGTTTCAAAATTCGCTAGTTATAAATTTCGCTATAGATTAAAATCTAACATCTAGATTTTGCATTTTATCAATCTATATATTTATATTGTTTGAGAGATCTAACTACGCTTTTAAAAACAAATATAATTTCAAAATAACAGAAAAAATATACTTGTAGTTTATATTAGGTTGGCAAGAAAATTCTATCGTTTTTTAGAGAAAATCCAATTTTATATATTTAATCTTAGAAAGAAGATTAATTAATGATATATTGCCCAGTGTTTTCTATAATCTTCCTTCATCTGTTAACTAGATCGTTTATCCCGAATGTAAAGAAAATCCTATCCTTTGAAGCTAATTCTGTCACTGCCTTCCAAACATCCTGAAAATTTTGGAATTCTTTTCTATTAAGGAAATTTTGTATTGACAGAAACAGGTGATAATCAAGTGGTGTCAGATCATACCCAAGTGCCTGATCAGTCTCATTAAGCCACATGAAGTCTGGCGTTGTCATATTGGAAAACAATACCTTTTCCGTATTTTCGCATTTAATCACAATAGAGGTTAGCTTTGACGGTTTGTCCCAATTCCAGCAACTCTCACTGCACAGGACCTCAACAATTCCACCAGATGCAAAGAATCAGCTTTTTGCTGGTGCAAATTGCCTTTCGTAAGGGTAGAAGGCAGACTTCTTAGCATTACCTTGGCATTTTTTCAGACTACATTGTGCGTGGCAGTCTGCCAAAGTTGGAGCTCGTAAATCACAGAGTGCTGGAAATGAATTTTATCTTCATTCATAATAAATATTTCTCAAACTTTAAAAATCTAAAAACGACTCCAATTGAAAAATTCAAACTCAATAATATTAGCTTTCGATTGCTATTAAAATCGATCGAGTTCTAATCTTCTTTTTGTTGAAATTTCTTTCTGTACAACTTTTTATATTATGCATTGGATTTCGTTAAATTCAAAGCAAACTGTCTTTTTAATATTATAACGAAAGAGTTAAAGGTATCGACGGAAAAGTATAAAAAGTATATTTATGTCGTATTTCAACACATTAGTATTGGCTTAATCTATAAGGTTCCAGTCACGCTTAATACTAATTTAAGAGTAATTTTTTTATAATATAGTATTAATAAATTATTGCTATTTTTTCATAAATTCATTTCGGTGTAGTGTGCCGTATTCTATATGTTCATTTTCGCCATTCCATACTTTTGAAAAATTTTAAAAATCCTAATAACTATAAAAACTTGAAATAATTAATTCTTTCCTACTAAAGTATATGCAAAAATGCAAACTTATGAAGGTAGTAGGTGAGAATTAATACAACAAACTCCGACTGAGCAACGAAAGAGTCATCAATACTGATCCAGCATACTTTCAATTAACATATTTTCACTTAAGAACATTGTATTCATTATCGTTGGGATTTATCTACAAAAATCACCTGTTCAAACAGTTATTTCATTCAGGATGCGGAAGGAAGATTTTCATGATAAAACGCTTGTTAAAAGAAATATATCTCTGACTTCTGGCCTAAAGTTGCCTCCCCCCATCCCTCCTCCGTTGATAAATACAAATATTTCATATAATATGTAAAGAATTTCTGTTCTACATTAACTACACCTCGTACGTTGGAGCAGAATCCTCCAAGAATATAATATAAATGCATCTCACAAAACTTACCTATAACTTGGTCATCCCTGTTTACGACATAGCACTTGTTGCCATGAAGTCATTGCTCCAAACCGACTACCATTAAATAAACTGAACTTGTCGCAGAATCTGAGCATTATAAAGAAGTGTCATCTCAGTCTCTACATTCATGTGCAGAGATATTCATTCATTTCCTTGTTCCTCTTTTGATACCCTCTGGAAATGCTTTTTATTGCGATAAGAAATTTCCATAGAAAAAGGGCATGCTACCGCACGCGATTTGCTCAAGCGCACTTGTACACATTTTCCTGTTACCAAAGGCTTCGGAACGGTCTGTCACCTCCAAAAATAGCCATTTTTGCGTCTATTGG
>QYTT01078602.1:0-15695 GCA_006980735.1 Dasypogon diadema | reverse complement strand
CTGAATTTGGTGTTGCCGTTGAAAACGTACTATCCATCTAGAATGGCACCAAATTCAGGTTAATTAAGATTGTTAGGTGTTCGCGTTGGACAAACTCTAAACGAAGGCACTGAAGCTCGTTGGCGACGAGACGGTTACTTCTGAAAACATTTCCTTCCAGTACCGATGCAATGTCGCTTGTTCAGCGTTCTTTTATTGCTGCTTTACTGGACATTATTCCAATGAAATCTTCTTGTAGACTAATCCCTACGCATGACATTCGCGTTTCGAACTGTCTTCAGTCCTTCGTCCTCTTGACAAGACTCAGCAAAACAGTGAAATTTCGACAATCCTTTTACGTACGAATGTGGAATTGGCTATCATATTCTCTTTTCCCTGTGCAAGGACACCTTAATTCGACTTCCTAATCCCTCTTCTTTCGAACCCCATTTTCCTTTCCGTTATGGTTATGTTGCGTGATATTATAGGGTATCTCCTGAGCTATGGACTCACCATAAAAAATTATTGATATAAAATCATCAAAAATTTGCATGGAAGCAAAAGGCATCACAACAAAACTTGATGGATAGTTAGTTGAATCCTTATCATGAATACTGAATGAATCATCTTCAAACCTAATCATCTCCCAGTTACAGTGGATTAAAACGAGATCTATTTAGATATGATTACAGCTTAACTACCACCAGATACTAATTCAATACGAATCCCACGAAATGAGGTTAATTAATTTAAATAATTTGTTAAAACTGAAAGATTCAATCAGACAAGATGGAAATGCCAATAAGTACTGTGCCAGACAGGCCTGTTTATCACGCAGCACTAGGTTCTGAGCCCTTTTAATGGAATTAAAGTAATTACTACCACAGAAGTTTGTTGTGACAGTAAATAATGATTTACTACTTAATTAATGATACAAGTAGCACTCCATTTATTGCTGCAATGTCTCCGAATATTATTAATTTTAATAAGATTTACTCTGTGGGCAGGGAACGTCCGATCCCCATGGAAGTTGAAGTCATATCCTCCCAGTAACTATCAGGGCTCCTTCGGCCTGTTATTTATTATATTCATTTTATCGTATCGCACAGAAAGTGGCCAGAATGGAAACGACGACGTTCATCGATATATATACATTATTTCCGATGTAATTTGTAGTTGGTATGCCGGCAGAGATTTATTTGATCTCGCAAGGACTTGCCCTGAAAAATTACTGGAGGCCATACGTTCGTGAAAAAATGGTTGATATTTTTGCAAATTATTATTCTTGGATTTGGGTCCTTTTCTTATCTTTACTCTACTTTATGTAGATGTTTGCTTCCATTTGGCACGGAATTCGGTCCAGCATGAGAGGGGATTTATGTTGCTGTAAGTAACGACGGGTAGTGTAAGTAATTGGAATGAGGAAATGTAGTTCCAGTGAAAGCGTCGTATTTTCAATAAGAATGAGTGGAGAGTCGAGGACCGAGAAACAATTCTAATGCAATTAAGGAATCCAAGGAGACCGCAACATAAATACTTTGATGCGCAAAGTTTTCTACTCATGATTTATTTGCTGGTTACAGTAGAAAAGAGTATAACTACATTTTGAGGAAAATAGTGACAATAATTAACAGCAAGATACCCATTAGGACAAACTTCCCTTGCCTTATTTTCATGTCCTTTCTAAATGCACTACGATCTTTCACGCGGAGGTAAAAGCTATCTGAGGCGCGGGGCATATCTTTGAAACTTGCATCTGCAGGGACTGAAAATTGCAATCCAGACAGGTAAGCATCTATTAAAGCTAACGAAATGGGAAATAGAATAGGTGGTCGGAGTTTCTAGGCTTCATGTATTTAATAAGGCTATTAGACTGCTGAAGGTAAGTGCTCCCATCCTTAACTTGGTGGAAAAACAATGGACTTAGTACTGCTTTACGTCCAGGGTACTGCCTCGATCTGAATATCATTGTACCAAAAAAGTTTGTATCGTCGTACGAACTTCAGTAAGGCAAGGCTTCCTGCTATTTCAGCAAATAATAAATTGGTGGCTCGAGAATTGATGACGTTCACATGCTTATCCGTTCATCTTCCTCAGAGTAAAGCTTCAAACTTCAATCTCTGATGAAACAGCTTAAAGTAAAAGCTAAACGCAAGTATCTACATGTTACACGAGCCTTACACTTCAAACACAACCATTTTAAAGATTCAGACAACCAAATCAAAACCGGAGATAACCAAACTGAAAAAGGATCAACCAAATTGAAATCAACAGTAAAAAAATCAATATCAGTCTCAAATTTTTCAAAAAATTGATAACTTTATCAGAAATGTAACAACCATTTCAATTTTAGTTACAACCAAGTAAACTTCAATAACAGCCAACTTAACATGTATTTGGACTTCAAAAAGTTGCCAATTTTTCGAAAAAAATTTACGCTGATTTCGATTTATTTGCTCTTCATTTTAATTTGGTTGCTCCTTTTTTAATTCGGTTGATCCAGATTTTGATTTGTTTGGTCCTGGATTTGATTTGGTTGTAGATGGCTTTGAAATGGTTGAGATGTAAGTGTAAATGTTATAGATATATTATTGGGTCATCCCATAAATAATTCGGTCTTTCCAAATGCATGATTTAAAGTTCGGAGGGGAGCGTCAAAAAAGGAGTATTTACAGGGAATTTTATTGCACTATTTTATTTAAAAAGAAATTGCAATTTGTTATTTATTCACCAAACAGGATCAAATAATCCTTCAGGCATCAACTCCCATTCCAACTATATTTTTTCATTCAAAGATACTGTAGAATTTATTGCACTAATACTATTAACAATATTAACTCCATCAAACTCCTATCTTCACCACTTAAACAACACTTAAACAATGATGAGTAATATACTACTCCTTGGTACTCACAGAGTTAGTTAAGTACCTTTCTCCAAAAAATCTACTCAATTCTTTATTCAAATTAACTTCGCAATAGAACTCAATTTCTATTTAATCTACATTTAGAGTTTTCTAATTCCTCTAAAAGGGTTTTGCACTAACGGCAACGCTGATAACATAAGGAGTACATTTTTCTAGCTACATAGAGTATAAAAGTTGGACAGTAAACAATTTTTCATGCGACTGCATCCAGAAAGTTTCGATCTACATGGCACGTATTACATTGGAATATATTTTCACCTGCACTGCAGTCACCTGGACTCTTTATTTTTGTGCAGCTTTTTTTTTAATTCTCTAGAGATGATAAATATCCGACTTGAATCAATAGAATAGAAAATAATTCAAATTGGAAATGTTGCGTATTTGAACTACTATTTATTCTCACATTGTTCCGAAGCAACTAACTTTGGGAATGTGGAGTAGAAACTTTCTCTTGGAAAGTTTATGGTTTCATGGAAACTAAGAGGATGCCGTAATATAGTTGGAAACAATACAAGCAGAGATCTAAATTGGAAATTACCATTGGGATTAGGTAATTAGTTTCGAGAGACAATTGAGGAATAATTGGTTCAGGAAGGAAAGGTTTTACTAGACCGATAACTTATAGGAATGACCTACAATATGGATTGTGACTATCATAAAAGATTATATTAGGGACAAACAGATGAAATTGTTTCTAAGATGCTTGCAGTTTGGAGTCGGAGCTGAGATGGTCGCTGTGATTACCATGTAATTATTGTTGTATTTCCAGCAAAAACAGCAATAGCAACATGGTAAACATTTCTACCAGGGACTATTCATGTTCCGAAGTGTAAGTTCACTAAGGATAATTGAATTACTTCTCAATTTACAATTTGCTGAAGAAAAGGGTAAATTGAAGGAACACAGAGAAAAAAACCGTTGATAAAAATTTCTTCTTTTGTTGAAATTCAACTGAAAAATAGCAGGGTCGACCTTTATCAATGTTGACCGTTGTGGAATATTCTGAAGTATAAGGATGATTGCACGTGGAACATGGGTGGTTACTGGTAGCTATGCTTGCCGTCCATTTGTTGGTTGTATTTCTAGCAAAAACAACAAGAACAACAAAGTGGTTATAGTGTAGTTACCAGCGACCATCTCAGCTCCGGCGTGCAAGCTCTCCAATAGGAGTGACGCTCTTTCCAGGTAAACTTTCACATCAGTCCAGCACCTCGCCGGTGGCAAATTGGACTGAGGCGTACGTTTATAGATTCTCTCCCCTGTGGGCACGGATTCGAATCATGTTGCCCAATCACTGGATTGGGGCAATTCTACTGATAAAAGTTAATGTTATTTTCTGGCTCACTTGCAACATTTGTCAGGTTAAAATTCCCCAATCTTCACTTCCCTAATTTCCATCGGCCTAAGCTGTGCTGTGTACATCGTAAGCAATACCCTAAAGAACAAAACTTACGACTAGCAGGTGCATATGGTAAGCATAAGGATACTCTTGATATATGTTTCAATCCACGCGAGCTTAGCACCTCGTTTACATCAGACAAACTATTCATGCTCGAAGTAATACTGGAAGAGGATCAAATTTAATTTACCCAATGGTACACAGACTGAGCAACTCTTTATCTTTTGTTGAATTCATCTCAGTGAACTTGCTTCAATAATTTTTTCCATTAAGTCTGTAAGGGACTGCAAATGCGTACTTAACGATCTGTGTCTGGCCACAGTCGTCTACATCTCAATGACAGGGCGTGTGAGTTTGGGCCGAGAGAGGGCTGCCTTTGACTTTTCACCTTATTCCATTGGGATGAGATTTAAATATCTACTAGGGCGTATTGGGGACTTGGCGAACAACCACTATCATTAGCTGTGGGACTTCACACCGTTTGTCAGAACGACTAAGAAATCGTGGGCTCACTAAACGCCAGCTCAACATCAAAACTTTTCCGATTAAATAAACCATTATTAAGATTGCTGGCTTTCATTCTGACGGGACACTAGGTCGGATAGGTAGCTGAATTGCTGACAGTATCTATCCAGGTCTCGACTATCCTTTGGGGAACGAAAAGTAGCCTGAGTTCGAAGGACCCTTTCGGCCCTACACCCTTCCCAAAAAAAAAGTCTGAGGCAACTGTACATTATGATTTACCATCAAGGAATACATAATCGTTATCACCAGATAAACTCACTCCTCTAAGGCTTTTAGTCGTCTAAACTATTTTAGCCCTCCAGAGATTGCAATTTGGAGTACCTGTCCGTCAGTCAGATACTTGCGCCGCCCTATGAACTCTTTCCGCAATCTGCAAATGCACTTCTGTGGTTCTACTCAAGAGCCTGTTTTAGAGGCTTGATGGTATTCTATTGGAATCTGAGCTCAAACTATTTCACCCTGCTAGATTTGATAGTTTCTAAGGTTATTTATTCTGTTTTTTTTTCTTACAAATTTTGAAATAGTAGTAGTATACGTTTCTATTGGTATATTAATCTTGCAGAATGCATTTTATAAAGTTTCCTAGGTTGTCTCCTTGTGGTCTTCTATGAAATACGGACTGAGGTGAGACATGTGGTCTGTCATAATACCTACTTCTTTTTTCAAAAGTTTCGCCGAATACGGATGAGGATTATATCAGGCTGTCTGTTTGCACAATCGGTATCGCATCCATAACTTAACCTTCATGCATTGCTCTTAGCTAATTTTTAAGAAACTAATTAATATTCAAGTAACTTTATAAACTTAAAATTAGCATAAATAAACATTCTGAAAGTTTTCTGAGAGTTCTCCATAAAATAAATAGCCTTCCACCAAAAAAGAAAAAATGCTGAAGAGATTCTTCTAATAACTCAAACTGTGCTTCTTCCGGGGATACAAATTTATTAATTTTACGACTGAAAAATCGATTGATAATAAATGTTCTCCATTTAGGTAAATAATTTCGTTTCGGCACAATATATAAATCTGTTAAACGGCTTGTATCCTCTCTCTCACACCCAGAGATAAATAAATGATAGTATTTTCCAGTTGAGCAAACAGTTTCAACAGTGGTGAAGATGAAGCCCGCCTTTTGTATTTTCGGGAAAAAATTTAGTTGTAAAAGTAAAAGAAATGGATAAGCGTAACCTTTTCATGATTTGCCAACCAAGAACAATTTCTTCGATAAGAAAATTAATGGGCAACCATTTACCTTTGCCAATGTGGACCCCTTGCCATTATTTAAAAGGTGAACTAAAACGACTCGAATTACTGAATGAAATTCAATTTCTCTCCCACATGTTGTTTATGTATGTGTAAGCACTGTGTGGGATATTGATTTGTATGTTTTGCTTTATCGGATAGCTCAAAGTAATTTATATAAAATTTAACGATAAAAACAGGGTAATTATCCAGAATTTCTGTGTCCCTCTCATAGCGATTTCTACCCGTTTTATTAGTTTAATGATATATTGTTAACTTCCGGCAGATAACTATATATTATTAACTCCATTTTTGAAGACTGTTAGTTCTCATCCTTCCCACCGGTGTTAGATACACTATGCATGGAATGGGGTCAGATATCTAGAATTAATGGGAGCTGTTCGTAGGGAAATTAAATTCGACATTCAACACAGTATAGAAAACTGTAACTTCAAGGTATCGAAATAAAAACAGTGTCCAATGGTTGATGAAGTTAACGTATCCAATCAATGTCAATACATAAATCATACTTACAAATTGATTCCGTCAAATCCAGCTCCTAGGCCGACATGATCGATTCCAGCAACTTTCTTAATATGATTTATATGAGCTGAAAGCAATAAAAAGAAAGTTGTTAAGAAAGTCTAAATGGCAGTAAATGGCGAGAGAGGATTTATTCAAGGCGAATCCATAGTTTTGAATGGAAAGGAAGAACGAAAAATGTGATATACTCACCAACGGCATCCTGAACGGTGGAATTTTCACTACACGACAGGAATTTCGAGTAAAAATTAACCATAACAAGTCCTCCGTTTTTTGCTACCGATTGTAGTATATCGTCCTGGACGTTACGGCTTGAATTGCATAGTTCATACGCAGATGAATGAGAGAATATCACAGGAGCTTCGGTCGTTGCCAAAGCATCTCGCATAGTACCTGTTGACACATGCGATAAGTCCACGATCATACCTAAGCGGTTCATTTCGCGGATGATTGTCTGTAATTATCCAAAAAAAAAGATATGTATCGACATTGCAAATTTTAGTAAGGCAGTAGTTAGAACATGTAAAAAAGGATGTATTATTAATTAAAGTTTCCCCGGGGCAGAAACAAAAGTTATTTTGAAATAAAAACGTAAATTCATTGTAAAAGTTTTTTTCTGCAAAAGAGGATTTTTTTTAGTCTGGTAGTTACGATTCAGCTCCTATGGTCAGCCGGGCAGTGGGTACAGTATAAGTGCCAGCAATACCAAGATGGACCTATTTGGCCGTGCATACTTGTGGGACCATATATGGAGGATATAAATATTCAAAAAAATAGATGATGAAAAAAATGTGGAGGATAGACTGCCAGACATGGACGGCTCAGAGTAAGCATAAACAACAAACCAACTTTAGTTGGTTAAAATTGATTTTTTGAAACATTTATTAGGACCGAGAAATGTAAATTTCAATAATGGTAAATTTTTAAAGTATTTATTTTAACGATCCTAAGAAATATTAACACGAAAAAGGCCAGCGTCTGGGACTGGATGACTCAAGAAGCACCGAGAGAAACATTACAGCCAAGAGGAACGGCGCAACCAAACCCTTGAAGAAGAAAAGTCATAGACTCAATTCCAGATGTTACTTGGAAGAAACGATGCGAAAGCAAGATTTATTCTTGAGAAGAACTGGACGGGAAAATGATGCGTTGGGCAAGAAACATCTTTGCAGATGATCCTTACCATGCCTACCACGGCGGCAAACATTTCCCAGACGAGTTGGTCAGGCTAGACCAATTGCTGCTGGTAAGAAGACAATGTCCAAGGACGAGGAGGATAACATGGATGTATGAACAATGGACCTAACAATGGCCTGAGTTGAAGGGACCGTGCACCACTATCAAAAAATGGGTTTCCTTCTTTGGCTATATTGAAATAAAATAAATATTAATTGATCGTATAACAGATTAGGCTCCTGCTTCGGAGCTTCGGTATCCAGAACGGGGAAGATCTATAAACTTCAAAAGTGTAAAAAAAACAGAGGTAGGCTGTATTCATAGATGCAGCCGAAAGATTGTGGCGTGTGCACACGCCATTAAGCAAGGATTAACCTCTCAAAATCACTTCACTTGATTAAACCACCTAATCCTGCTGCACCGTTTTAATCTTTAAGTCTTGAGTGGACCACAGGTGGTTGCTTGCTATGTTTGAAAGCCTTCTCGAAATGAGTATGACAGTAACTCCACCGGTCGCTATCGGTTTCCGTGGATGAACTTTTCCTTCAAGTAACAGGTATTGATGACGGTGCCGCAGAGATCGCCGTCGAGCAGAGGGTGGTTGACCTGTCGAAATTATTGGTACACTTCGGCGACATTCTTGTCTTCCACCTTTCTGCATTGGTCTCCTTGCAGGATTTTTGGGTCTCTCGGTTTTTCGAACTAGTGTGGTGTGAGACGTATCCACGTCAAAATCAATTACAACTTGATCGAAATAGAGTCCGCCAGATTTGTCTATGCCAGATTTCATCTTTAGTTTTATGAATCTATCTGCTTTTCTTTATGTGTGGAAATTATGGTCGCATGCTGTTCTATATGCAATCAAAAGGACCAAAATTGAGATTAATTCATCGGCTCCACAGACACTGAATAATATTCTTACCTTGCAATTATGTTCTGTGAATGATGGATAATTTATGATGAGTGTAACTGCATATGACAAAATCATTAATTAAGGATAATTTGTATCTCAGGCTTTTTGCGAAAAGGCCAAATGAATTCGAGACCGTTGAATGCGAAATAAAAGTCATTTTAATCTAGAAATAAATACAATTTTATTTTTGCGTTTAATTTTTTGTGAATATGTTCCATCTGTTTTCATTTACAACCACATCACACCAATTGGAAATCAATACATTGACAGCCCCCAATGCGGATCCGAAGATGTGATTCAAATAAAAGCATAAGCCCTAACAAATTAATGCAAAATTAGTATCGTATTTAAAAGCAATTTAATCATGTTTTCGCACAGTTGCGAATGAAACGGTTATGGATGCGGTTAATATGGCGCTTTTTGGTGCACACGATTTCATCGAATTACGGTTTTAATTATTTTATCTGTGTTCAACTTGATTTATTGAAGTAGATGTTGTTTGGTGGGCTGTAGCCAAAGATCTGATTATCATTCTTTACATTTAAATAATATGCATTCGGGATCCTTAATGATATTAACAAAGTTATTTTATGGTTTAAAGTCTACCTAAACCGCAGAATTTTGTACGGTAGGGGAAACGACAAATAAACTTACCATGTGCAAGATAATTCTTTTATTTTGAGTTACGAAGTTTTGTTTCCATATTGTGTACCTCATTTTACGAGCTTTTAACCGATTTAAAAAATTTTGGGGTTTTGAAATCAGCTTCCAGTCTCTGGGTGTCCAAAGCATTAGCTGCCTTTTTCACTCAATTCGTTTTTAAATCTAATCATGATATGCTCTTTTCAGATAACTGGTGGGTCAAATGGACTAAGAAGCTTTTATATCCTTGCAAAAGTTGCATTGTTTTGACCTCTAATGATCTGATAATTCCAGGTCAATTGATATTGGCAATATTAAGTAATTACGATTGTTATACAATTCGAAGGATGCTTGCCACTTCCTTTTTAGAAAATGCTTGTAGAAGCTGTTGGAAAAATTCTTTTAAATTTGGATTAAAGAAACAGTTTTTATGTAGATTTATCCAAGGAAAGAGTGCAACATTTAAGGAGGAAAGGCGAAATGCAACTAGGTTTAGTATGTAAAACTACCACGTAAAACTAAACCTAACTAGAACAATTGGGTGTTCGAGTATCTATTTGTTTGGTAAGATAAAAAATCTCTTTCCACTCCCCTCTTAGATTGCCACTAATGCTTGATAAATCAAAAGTCTTTCTTTATACAATCAGGTTAATCCATACAGGTCTGATTTTATTAGCGAAAATTATATTGGGTATATTTTCTTAATGAATACCACTAGCACCATAAAAGTTGCTTTGGATCGAAACCCGGAAAATTGCCGGAAGCTCGAAAGACCTCGCTTTTGAACAGTTGAATGAAGAATAAGATTCCCTTAGGGCGTTGAAAGTTCCTAATTGTATAGGATCGGGACTTGAAAAAACTTCTGCACTTATAACTGATAATTGAAACTGTAATTTTTTGGAAAGCCAGTAATTCCCTTAGTTTCTTACAAATGGGAAATTTCTACTTGCTTATAATCACAATGCTGAATCTTTATTTACAGGAATACATGGTTTTACTTACAGTAATACATGTATGTATAAAATGTAATTGCTCTTTCGGTACCCATTTTCTGTTGACATCTTATAATTCTATTGTTCGAAGAAAGTTTTTATTTCATTTTTCTGAAGATAACATTGTAAATTAGTTTATGAAACCTAATTAACAACTTAATTGGTAGACTAAAAACATTCATTTCTACTTTAGTAATTTGCATAACTGAAAATTTGCTTAGAGCACAGAAACTTGTTCTGAATTAATGGGAATGAATTTGAGTTTGTCAGTGATGTACGGTGCACTGTGTAATTGCACTAAAATAAACAAATTTATGGTGTTATTTAGTTGAAACGGGTATTAGAGAATACCTTTTATTTGGGAAATGGTATAAATTTCAGAATAGCTCTATTTCCAAATTTATACAAAGCATTTATTCACAGGATGCATGCCTATCACAGCTGTTAATGAACACTTATTCCGCATACAAAATAGAAGGAATATATTTTTGTTGCAGTTTGAATCAGCACATCATGCAACTGGGGAACATTTCTGAATGATTTTCATTTGCTATTATCATTCAAACTGTTAAAGGTGGATCGATATTGTAATTTCCTGGGACAATTGTGCCTATTTTATATTCGAAAATTAATTCACGAAAAATGTTAAAATAGGGGGTATTAGAGTCAGACAAGATGGTTTCCATTGCACACGCAAAATATGCTAAGGAAAGCTTGTCGCATGATATTCTCCCTTCAGTTACTATTTTAACACGTTGACTACCGTGCCAGTCACCGTTGACCGGCATTTAAAAAGCTCCCTCACGACGAAAGCATTTTAACATGGAATTTTCTCACGAAAGCTTTTATGCTAATTGCGGCAGTCAACGTGTTAACTGACATTACTCTAACGAATTCTCTTGTCTCATGCCTTGTAGTAGAGAGCCTAGAAGAGCCTTTGTGTTTTTTTTCTGCTGACAATAGCTCATTTGTGTGTTAGATAGAACATTTGTGATGGGGTGGTAAATAGTATTTGATGAGGTATTATCTTACCTTTTGCATTACTATGTCATTGATGCCAGCGATTTCTTGTATGAAATTATTCATTACGATATTCATTAATGGCTCGGTTTCCTACTGGGCACTGGGTGCTGATCTTCCTGTTACACATATCTTCTCCCTTTAGTAAACTCGTGTTGGAAAATTCTTATCTTAATCTAGTTACATGCCTGTGGAATTTTCTTCCTGCTAGTGTGTTATATGCACATATTTTTAATACCTTTTTAAAGTTTTTGGTGAAATATTGAGCGAAAGTGATTTATTTATTTACTCGTATTTAAGAGAGAAGTATATCTATGAAAACGTCGTTAAACTGGACAACATTTTCGAAAATGAACTTGTTTGTTTTATGTGAAAATAAAAGATCAAAACCATCTTGAAATAAAGCTAAGTAAAACAAGTTCTTTTGTTTCTTTGTCTTTTTACCTTAAAATGCCTCCGTGAATTTCTTTTACATGTTCTCTACACAATGTGAGTTGGAAATTACAAACACTTCATTCATTAGTTACATTCTTTCATTTCTGCTACAGAAGTCGTTTTGTAAAGTCTGGGCAAAAGATTTCAATTCAGAAGGATATATATACGTATCAGGATTTCGCCTTTGGTTTGTGATTTCGTATTCTATGCAGCTAATTCTTGTATTTTCTATGGAAGAAAAGAATCATAAAGAGCAGTCCCTGTACTTGCTTTATTCATTCGTCTAACAAAGACTGCTCTTTGTACACTTAAATGCCCTTTAAAGATTTATCCAAGTGAATTAATTTTCTCTCAAGCTACTAACAGTACTTGCACACGTGATATATGTTCAAAGGTCCTGTGTAATATTTCGTCTGTGGAAAACTGAAAACTGTAGCACACTTTTTAGCAGCAAATAACACTTAAGGAAAAATTACATTTGTCCGTATACAGGAATGATTTAGTGGAAAATCGATTTATGGAGTACCTCACCACAGCAACCATGTCCAGGAAGGCTAATTAAAATGCTTATCTAAACAGGGCTTGCATGTTTTATTACTGAGCTCAGACTCTGCTCGTGATTGTGAATAAGTTATAAACACCTTCGTGTATATGTATACAATCTAAAATTCCATACAATATCTGAAATGTTTACTTGTAAGAACCACAGGGTATGCTCGAAAATCAATACCGAAAATATTTTGAGCGGCGAATTTATGAAATAAAAACATACGAGGACTTGAATAAGTTGTTCGTGTAAAATATCCTTTTTGGCTTTTCACCGAATTGAAATGTAATGGTTACGGCGTTGGTATTCAGAAAATAAACGGGTGCTTTGGCAGTGGATACAGTTTACACTGGGCCACTTCAAAATTTAAATAACATTTCAATAAAGTTTTTCATTTTCTTTTATACATAGAAAAACTGTAAACAGCTGGTATTAGTTTAAAGGGAGCTTACTGTGGGGCAAAATAAAGTAGTGCGCTTTGTTATGGAAATTTAGTTTTATTGAACACAAAGAGATCTCATAAGGACTACACTGCTATTTTACCAAACGCAAAGGTTGTTGCATATTCGATTCGATGGGAAAAATATGTGCAAAATAAAATACAGATTTTCAGTGCAGAAGGAATACTGTTGCTCTAGGTTTAAAGCTTTTATCACTTATGGATTTCTATACGCCTTTAAATTTGATTGAAATTTTCCAACAGGAAGAGCACTTGAAAAGCATCTGCTACAATCTAAAGGCTCTTTTGAAAGTCATCAGTGATGTTAACACATTATACGCCGGAGACGTAAAAGTAGGGGGGTTTTTTTGTATATCGATACGAATACGAGTTAGTATATGTACCGCCTTTTGGTAAGGAATTATTGAGAGAAGAGTTTATAGTGAGAAACTAAAGAAATAAAATTTAAATTCGTTCAATTGACCAGCAGTCAATATCCGACTACAAAGTGTCACACAGCCGACATTGCATTAATGCATTGTTACCTGATTTTTTTTTTAATTTTGAAAAAAAAATATAACTTGAATGAATTGTTATTCCGTATTGATTATAGTTTACACACAAATGTAGGAAAATAATCAACTTTAATAATAAAATACACGCTTGTTGTAGACACACATTTCTCTGAATTTCGAAAATATAAAATCAACTAAATATGCAAAAAAGTGGGCAGTTTAATTAGATTGTGTGTCGCTTAGTCCATATTTGCATATTTAGTACATTAATGTAAAAAATAGTCGCAAAATTATGTTTTTTACATTCGTGTAAAAAACGTGTAAAAAATGACGGCGTACAATGTCTTCATTTGTTCGTATGTTCGCGATCAGTGTAATAAACTTATAGAATCATTTTCTAATAAATATCTCGTTTTTTTAAATATAAAATATGCGATTAAATGGAATTTCCAAGGTTATCTTAAATTTTGGTTTAGTTTAAGCTGTTCGAGTTAGGTTGAGAGTTATGTTTATTAAATTGCTTAAGATTACGCTACGCGGAATTATGTACTGGAAACTTCTTTGTGGGCGCGCATTCGATTCCTGAAAAGGATATGGTGACTTATTTGGGTATCAATGGTTGAGGCAATTCTATTGACGGGAATTGCGAAGTCATTGGAATATTACACAGTAAAATTTCATATCAAAAATGATCTATAATTTTCTAACATTTGTGAGGTTATACACACAATTCCGAAGGGGTAAATGGCAATAATTTTTAATTTGACAAATGTTGTAAATTAACAAAATAGCTTTACTGAAGTTTTACTACATGTGAATATTTGTCAATATTAGAGTTTTTTTGAATTAATGGTACCAGAATAATCCTGTTTAGATTTGAATATATTCCTACAGAGACCACCAGTGAATATAAATAAAAAAAAAAACAACTAAAAACTCACGCACGAACTTTAAGACTAACCCTAACAAATTCTTTGCAGCGATATATATATATGTATAGACCCTAAAACTCGAGTTGGCTTCCTTCATTTGGCAGTAAACTCAACGTGAAGCTTATATATTTTAAAATATCATTTCTTGAAGAAATCACATTTTTACATTGTTACTATGTAACTTGATACATTTCATCATTTTAATGGGAGTAGGTACTCAAGAATTGAGTCGAAAACCACAGCATTCTCCCTCTACCACAGACCTTCTGGGTAATAGACCCAACATGATTACAGCATTTTCAATGTGTAATCAGTTATTTCGTCAACTGATAACTTTAATTCGTTGGTACAAAAGTCTAGAGTAGAATTGCAGACCCTTTAATGTTACCTACTTGAAATTAAAAAATTAAGGTAAATTAGAGCTCGCTACAGAATGTAGTAAACCATTTCTGCTTTATCTCAGCCCTATAGGAGTTAATTTATTGAAAAACTTTTCTTCTATTTCTATATAGTTCCTTACTTCTTAGAGTTGGATTAATTTTTAGAGCTCTTCTCCAGTAGTCAGGACATTTGTGACATAACAAAATAAAGTTCATACATATCTTTTACCAAGAAACAGGTGCACATTCTCCTTTATGAATTGCAGATGATATAGTACATATACTGAATCCAGCCACTGCATTTATGCTGAACTACAAGCTTCATTTCGGAGTTTCTGAAGTAAAGCTCTTTCTATACAACTAAATCCCTTTTACTTTTGAAGTCCTTATTAGCAATGCTTTCATGCTTGACATGAAACTGCTACAGATGTTAGAAAAGCAAAATTCAGTGCCGGATGCTGATATGAAATGCATCTAGATATACATAAGAGAGACTGCACAGAACACCACACAAAAGTATTTATGCAAACATCTCACCATCATAACTAGATACTGAGATGTGATCCTTAAGAATTTCGACCAGAATAACTTTTTGAACATGCATCTATGTAAGGGACGACAATTCGAATGCTTTTGTGGGTATAAAGCATTCCCCGGGATTTGTACAGAGCAGACTTCCCTTTTTTTCACACATCAAGTATGCGGCGTTATTGTAAAGTCTTGCGTTGAAATCTAAGAATGAGGAATACGTAAAGCTGAGGGATATAACTCAGAAAATGAGATTTTTGGAATGCACTGTTGGCGGATGGAAATAAAGGAATATCCGGCATTCCAAAAGTTCTTGATTTTGGTTTTATTATTAAAAAATTCTTGGTTTTGTTCTCGAAAAAATTCTTTAAAACAAATTTACAGGATATTGTATATATTTTCTAAATTTTATTAAATATGGAAAAAATATCCTGAAAGGTGCTGAGAGTTTTAAAGGTGTGTGATTTCGTAACATTTGGGTGTTTTCAGTTCTTCTTCGTACTCATAACAGAAGCAGCAAGCTTATGCGAAAGAAGGATGAGGAAAATTAATAAAATAAGTT
>QYTT01078600.1:3489-22055 GCA_006980735.1 Dasypogon diadema | reverse complement strand
TGACTACAGATATTATTAAAGCCAAGTATGATCATAATAACATCTTTGACCTAAGCCCCCACCCAAGCCGTTTACATGTCCATGAGTTCATTGTGGATTTATTTAAGGCCTTCTCCCCACACTTCCGGTATATACCGCAGAGCCTAACTAGCTTCTAAAATTCTTGTCAATATTGGTGCCAACGGTTCTATCTTTGGCTACAGCAGAGCAGAGAATATGCCATCTCCTTCAGGAGATTTGTATACCCTTTGTAGGAGTTAACAGCCCATTTTGTTCTGTGAAGTTATGTGCGGAATGATTTTTGAACAAGTTCGATGGTATATATAGCCATCCCTAGTTTCAGCGGATACCTCTTCAATATCTTCAATTACTCTGCAGCCCGGAAAATATGTCCATAAAAGTAATTCCAATGTTTCTTTCCGACTGGCAGTTTAACTCCCATCTGATTTTTTAATAGTTCGATTGCATTAGAGTGATCTTTGGAGAGCACCTTTTGAAATCGTGTCGTGGTCGGTAGATCTTCTACCCCCTCATACTGTCTTTTCTTCATTCTTTTGAAGCTCCTCAATTCTTTGTTGTATTCGATATAAGTTGTTTGCATTCAACATTAATTAATTCATTCTTTTCTACAATACATTAATTATAAAGCCTTCTAGCTTTAGACTTAGCTCTTGGCTTTTCGAACTCCCTGTTTCAACAAGGTACATCACTTTCGATCTCTCTGCACTTTTCCGGGCAGCTTGCTTCATAAGAAGCTCTGATTAGATTTTGAAGCGGGGTTCAAATAAAATCAAGATCCCTGCGGGTCTCTATTGGATCCTCTTCAAGTTCCTTTAAACCCACGACAACTAGTGTAGGACGGGAACATCATTCCAAGGGTTTAGGGACTCTGATTCATTCTGGCCTCGAATGGCATGCTTCTATATTGAAGCGAATATGTCTGTGGTCATTGATTCTTCTCTTTAAACGTGCCAGTGTGTTATTTTCTGCACCAGGCTTCCACTAGTTAGGATTAGGGCCATGGCCTTCTGATGAGCGGAGTAAATTAACATTTTGCGGTTCACGGTTCATCCAAGGCCGCTTGACTAAATTATTTCAACTTATCGAAGGCATACTACGCAACTAGCCACGCTTATTTGGCTTAATTTCTCCTTATACAAATTTTTATGTCTAAAAGATTATCGAATCTAGGGTATTCGAAAAGCTTTTATCGCTAAGTTAATTTTTTCTCTATTATCGCGAGGGCACAGTGCTTTCGATGGATCGGAACATCAAAATAAGTACGATGGCACCACGACATTGACAGACTGGCACGTCGAAATGAGCGCGACAGTAAGGATGGCGTCATTTCCTTTGTTAATAATTTCTATTCGCCTAACCTATGCTGTGTGCATCATAGGATTACCCTATCTTTTTTCTTGCCTCCTCTTTCAGGCATATTTTTTTTTTGCCAGATTGTTTAGTGGCTACTCCCTCAAACGTTTTTGGCTGATGGGGCTTGATGGTTGTTGGCATCTTCCTTGCAGGTGCCTCTAGACCACCGCTTTTACTATTATCATCCACGATAACCGAGGACCGAGCTAATTTGGCCTTATCACCCCAACTTTTTTCCATTAGCATATTACTTATCTACTTTTTTTTTTAAAGGAATCTAAACGTTTTAGTTTTTCCGTCGGGATGTGGTTTATGGAAAGAACCAAACTACAGCATTGACCTTAGTCGGTTCTTACTTGCCCTCTACTCTTACACGTTAAGACCACTGTTATTGTTTTGGGTGTTGATGTAGCTAAGGCTTGTTTTGATTGGCATGCTTTGATTGCTAAAAAATAAACCAATGAGAAATTTTGTACCCTCAATTCAGCTCCCTCCCATGGCTTGATCTTACTCAGCGTCGACTTCACCTATTCCTCGGTATTCTTGTCTTCGGAGATAAAGATCATCTATCCCGATCTGAGACTGGAGCCTAAAAATTTTGGCTTAGCACCACATCCTTTCTTCTCCAGTATCTGAAGACCCTTATTCATCCCAAGCCTGAAAATTTTTGATGAAGTTTGCGGGATGTAGCTCAAATACTAGGATGTGTGATAGTGTGAAAGGCCTCGAATGTAACTTTGACGAAGCTCATGTGATCTGCCCACTAAGCAACTGGAGTCTAAAACAAATGTTTCTCCCTACATCAAAAGTTTGTCAACATTTTCATTGAGGTGATGGAAGTTTTTCTTAAAAGTTGAAGATTTGTCCATTTAGTCGTAGCATAGGCACTAAACAGGATTTTGCAGTCAAATCTTCGAAGTACTATTCCAATGGTCCCTTCCTTCTATCTTGAAGTACGAATATTTACAAATCAACCAAACTGTCCGCACCTAACATATGTATTTCAGACTCTGGAGAGACACAGCAGTAAAGACGCCTAAAGCCATGTGAAGGTGACCCTAGCCGGAAACAGTTATAATGAGCACGCATTGTATTATCCATATACATCCCCACACTCATTATAGCGTGATCTACTATAACAATAGGTACATATTCTCTTGCGGAATATCTTTTGCTCTATGCTACACCAACAATGATGGGCCACCATAAAATAACGAAAAGCATTTTAGTTCGTACAAGATCATATTTCTGAAAATGTCGTAATAATTTATTTCATGATGTTTTTCTGGAGAAATAATCGATGACAACTTACAAAATATGCCTTAGTTCTAAGTAAGTACACAAGTTATCGTTACACGTAAACACTATCAGTTGTTCGCAACTTCATCCCTTCGTAGTGCTTCAGACGGTGATGGTATTCGGCCATTCAGAGGTAGAAGATCAATATTTTGTACATGGGCACGAACTGCTGCTCCAGGTGGTAAACCAATATACCACCTACCTACATTTTTAATAATAGTTGAATCACGACCTCTAAGACTCCAATCTTTTTCTCGGTCTACTTCAAGCCTTTTACGATCACTTGTCACGAGGGGAAATTCGGTATCAAAATCATCGTAAAACTCTTTCCGACTGCCAGTTGTTCCACCACTCGATGGACGCCTTCTTGTTGGTAGTACGTCACTTGTGCCACGGTAACCACCTCGACCTTCGCTTTCTGAAGACTTTCTGTAAGAACCATCTTCCCGAACACCACTTCCTGAATCCGTTTCGCCATCATAAGCTCCACTTCCCCGATCTCGTGATGGAGTAATTTTGTCACGCGGCAAATATGGTGAAGCACTACTTGAAAATTCACCATCTCTGCTTTTATCTCCACTGGTCGGCTTTCGACTAAATCCTCTGTCTAACTCTGATCCAGGTTTACGATCGCGTTCTGCTCCTCCTATTCCCTGTTCACGACTACCTGTTTCTGGTCGTCCACGTCCACGTCCACCTTCTGGTCCTCTGGTACGATCTCCTGTTTCTGGCCTTCGACCCCTGTCACCAACTTCGGCCTCCCTGTCTTTGCCTCTACTTTCTGGCTTCCGACCACCGCCAGATGTAGGCTTTCTTTCAAATTCTTTATCCTTTTCTCGATAATCATATTCTCCCCGACCACCGCCAGAGACAGGTTTTCTTCCATACTCTTTATCTTTTTCTCTGTAATCATATCCTCCTTCTTTTGATCCTGCTTCACTTCCGCCTCTACTCCCTGAAATTGATGGCCGATCACCTATACCACCCGATGTAGGAAAATCTCCATCACCAGGTTTTCTCGACCCACCCCCTTCTCCAGCTCTGTCTGATTTACGTTGATCATAAAGTTCACGTTCACCTTCACTATCAAATTTATTAAAGCTACTTCCTCCCGTTCTGGATGCACTTCCTTGATCCTTATCCAAACCACCATCCTTTGGTCTAAAATGTCCAGCTTCAGAAGTGTGAAGATAACCATCATCTGCAAGATCATTTGATTGGAAATCTCTGATACCGAATTCTGGTAATGCTGGTCTGGGGGCCAAATGAGTTCCTGCACCAGTCGTACTTTGAACAACTCTATAGCCAATTCCAGCACCTGCTATGTACTGTACAGTTCGTTGGATACCCTTATCATCCAGGTATGAGTATGAACCGCGTACAATTCCATCCGGGCCACTTGACTCTGATCTTCTATGATCTGGTCCAGATAAGATAAATTTGTATTGTCCATCAGGACCTCTTTGTACTGACATTCGACCTCGTGTCCTTGCAGGCGCCTTGTAGAGAGGAGAACTATAGGCAACACTAGCGGGTGTGTCAGGCACAGAATTTAAAACTTCGAAACCAGTGCCTGCTCCTGCCGCATATCGTACGGTATGTCTTTCTCCAATATCGTCAAGATATGAGTATAGACCTGAAAATTAAGATCCCTGCTATAGTGTGGATAACGTGACGACTAATTTGTATCTCACCTCGAACTCTTCCAGTACTATCAGCACTTTCTTGTCTGTCATGCTCGAGGCTTTTAAAATTGAAACTATAACTCGGATCGTCATAAGGATCTGCCAATGGGTCGTCAGGAGTACCTACAGGCCCTTTTGGATATTGAGATAAATCCATCTTTCGGTGAATCTGAGGTCCTCGAGCTCGGAACCTGAAAACAGTTAAGAAGATCTTTTATAAAAACTAAATTAAACGGCAAATATCTTTCGTTTTGTTTGCAATAAATTTGCGTAACAAAGAGTCGCCGCCGATACAATCGATCAGAGTTGCAGCGATCCAGTGCTATCCGCAGCCAATTGTTCAAAGGACCGGAAACACAGAGCATTGATCACTTGCTTAAGGAGATCTACAAGAATTTATTATTGCAGATCACCGAGTTGCGTCTATCGCGCCCGTTGCTGTATAGGAAATCGACGCATTGAGACATATCTTCAGTGTATGTAAATTGTCTGAGCTGTAATGAAAATGAAAAGATGTTTTCTTTAACAATTCTTACCCTCGCGGACCAGCAGTGTAGACCGTTTCTTCGATTCGTCCATTCGCTGGATTCCTCGATCCGTAACGGCCTCGAACAATTTTGTCTGCGGAACCAGATGCCATGTGATAGTGACCTCCAACATCATCGTTTGAAAGTCTGAAAACAAAATCGAAATTTCTTTAGGACTGCAATCCACCAAGCAGAAAAAATTTATGTACGTGTCAGAGAAGTAATTAACACGAATATCGGAGAACATGTTCTAGGCAATTTCAAGATTTATTTCGTTTATTAATGCGCCGTTCTGGCAGATTGCGTACTTCAAGATTTACACCTTTTTTGATGGCAATAAAACGAAAATGAATCAAAACCACGAAAAAAGATTCACTGATAGCATTGTGTACCAAGTCCTCCCCGAAGGTTGGAACTTTTGACCCCAAAGCAAAATGTAATTAATATTTCAATTAATAGATTCAGAAAGCCGAAATCACTCCATTCGGGGTGAGTCAGAGGGAAATATTTAGTAAAGTATAATAGTTTGCTATTTGAGTTTAATTAATGGGTTACGATGATTGTTTTTGTAGTAGATCTCTGGGTCATACACGTGTTTTGAACTACATGTGTACACGAACGTTCGAACTTGGATTCAATTCGCTTTCAAAATCACAGACCTGAACTACAAGTGTATTGAAAACACGAACTACACGAACCTTGAAAAGGCTCGGACTACACATGTATTGTAAAAGTTCGAACTACACGTGTTTTCTACACGAAACTTGCAAAAGTTTGAACCACACGAACTTTACTAAGGTTCGTGTAACTCATGTTTTGCATACACGAACCTAGTAAGATTCGTATTTTTACATTCAGTTGAAAGTTAGTAAAATGTATATCTCTGAAAAATACAAAAATGCATGACTTCTATGTAGTAGTGATATAACAAATACTTGTTGCAGGGCAAGGGGTGGTTAAAAATGCAGCCGAAGACTATGCCACGGTAACTAGACAAGATTGCAGTTGTGTATGTCCGGGTTCGTGTTTTTAGAGAGATTTTTCTGAATACACGTGTAGTTCATGTACACGTGTATTCCGAAGCTCTATTTTGTAGCATTGCGTCCCCTTACATTAAATTTTTGGTTTCATTTAAACTGGTTTCACACATGCGGGTGTTTGTCAAATACATATTTGCCTTTTTACGGCCTATTTGTCAAACTGCTCCATATACGTCGAATTTGAATCTTGTTGAAAATTGAAAAGCTGCAAAAGTCAAAAACTCATTCCACTACTTTTTTGTGGATTTTAAGCAAGCGTATTATTGATTTATTGCAATAAGTTCTATTGTAATAAATCACATTGAAAATGATACCTCAAATTTGGATCAAGCCCACTCGCTTATACTGTTCAATCTAGCCTTCAAGGGTGTGACAGAGAAATGTAAGATATAGTCAGACACTAGTATACAGTTGCTTGGATACGTCGATGATTTGGACTTCTAAGCAGGTAATAATCATAGGAATGATAATAAACTAAATGACCCGAGCAAAATTTAAAGTACCTAACAACTGAGGACCTTCCTGAATCTAAGTCTTTATCTTATTATAACAAACTGTGACGTCAGAAAATAAGCTTAGTTATTATAAAAATTCACAGTAAGGTAAGAAAACCTATCCAGATTCGTTTCCGTCAACTCAATAGTTGACTCCGTCGCGAAGTAATTTTATGATTTAATTCTTATACACAATAAATAATCTCGGTAGCATAGATTTTAGATCGGACGGACTTGCCTTCAAATTACGTTACTTATTTTTATAACGAAACAAAGACTTGGATTCGGAAAGGCCCTAAATATAGACAAAATTTGACTGCGGACGACTGAAACTTTGAACGTGTGGACCCCCTCAAATATCTCGAAGAATTTCTAAAACCTACCTACCACATATGCAAGAAGGAATAATCCGCACAGTCCTTTTACTCCACGAGGCAAACTTTAAGTTGTAATTTAATAGAATGGATAAAGAATAAGCGTCCAATAGCTAAAGAATTGGATCTAGGAAATATCAATGTAATCGATTTTGATGTTGCCGAAATTTAATAATTCTATACAAAGTAATGAGAGAACTCCATGGTTTAAATGTTTTAAGTTCAGGTGAAGTGAACGAAGGACGGGCACTTTGTTGCATTCTTTGCAATAGCAAAGACGTAATCCGTCTGAAAACTTTGGGTAGTGGACGGATTCTTGATAAATTTGAAATTTTTGGAATTAAAAAAGCTTAAAGCGCAGGCAAATATCTAGTAAATAGTCAGCTCAATTTTAGAGATAGTAGTCCGTTACTATATCCAGCTATGTATGTATGTTAAATACCAGTTCGGAATTTAGTCTTGATAATGCCTTAACACATTAAGCGTGAGAATTAGCATAACAGCTTTCGTGAGAGAATTACATGTTGAAATTCGTTTGTTCTGAGAGAGCTTTTAAATGTCAGTTCCTGGGGACTGACGCCGCGCTCGACGTGTTAAATCGGGCGAAATGTGTCGGCTGTTGAATATTGTAAGTTCCATAATAAACAAAAAAATCAAGTGGTTTCGTTAATATGAATTCTAACAAAAGAAATATTTTCCATCACGTGCTATCAAAAAATTCGATTGATATTGTAAGCGTTGAAGATTACACAGTCCAGAGTAACACGGATAGAATGGCAATTTATTTGTCAATCCAAATTAAAAGAGAAGGGTTAAAACCAAAAGAAGTTTTGATAAAAGAGCAAAGTGCCAGACACTGGGGCCTTCGTAGTAGCCGGGAGGTGTGAATTAGATGAATTATTTTTACTTACCGGCGCATTTGAAGGATATCATTTATACAGTCTAATCACCTCTTGGGGAGGTTTATTGAATGCAATAGAGTCTGCATATGAGAAAGTTAGGAGGAATACAAATTTTGAGAAACATTACGCCGAATCTGCGTAGGTTGTAGACACATTGAACACCTTCTGTAATGAATCCACACTAATGACAATAACTTTTGAATGGATTGAGTTATTGATGTGATTCACAACAACAAAATCAATTCAATTCAACAAAAATCCTTAGTACCCTTTCGAAATATTTTAATAATTCTGGTAAATCAATTGATTTAGTATATCATGGGTCCACTTCGCTAAAGCGTTTATCGCGGCTTCTCGTCAGGCGTTTACGCTGTTATACTGCTTATTGTATGCTTATCAGTATCCCCTATAAGTTCTCAATATCGTTTTGGTTCGGGGAGTAAGTAGGCCAGCTCAAAACTTTAATACCGTGCCGATGTGAGCATAATTTTGTTGCCTTGCTTGTATAGATGGCAACGTTGTCATGCTGGAGAACCAACTGTTGGTCTTAATGCCAATTCCAGAAGGGTACAAGTTTTTCTTCCAGAACTTCAATATATTCGGCCCTGTCCATTCTGGTATAAGGAAAGGCTATCCGGACTTTATACGGCTTATGTGGACAGTATAGAAACGGCTCCAGACCTTAGATGCATACTCAAGCAGTGGTATAGTGTTAGTAGAGAATTTGTAGTCAAAGGATTATGACTTCTAAATAACGACCTCGCATTTATTTATGTTGACCTCTAAATCATTGTGCCTGCACCAAGTATAAAATGTATTTACGTTCGCTTGAATAGAAGTTCAGTCACTGATATCATTAATAAATGAAAATATCTTCAACTCATCAGCGTAGATTAAAACTCTGGAATTCTTGAAAAGGCACACAATGTCACCAATAGTAAAATAAAAATAAGTGGACCAAGCTGATTTCCCTGGGGCACTCCAGATGTGGCCTTTATTACTCTTGAGTTGAATCCCGGAAAAGTACTTGATAAGGTCTTTCAGACAAGTAGGAATGAATCTTAAAAATGTAGTTGGAAAACCGAGTTTGCCTGATTTACTATAATAACCTGATTTTACTATAATATCAAAAGCTTTACTGAAGTCCCTATACAGTCCGTTTGCAAATGATTGCCAAAACTAGTTATTGTATTAGAAGTAAATTCCAATAAATTTGTGCTGGTAGATCTGTCAAATATAAAACCATATTGATTATCTGAAAGAATATTTTTGAAAGCGAATTATAGATTCGAAGCATTTACGTATGCACGACAGTTATACTATGGGTCTATAATTTGAAAGTTCATTCCTATTGTCTTGAAGAGGTACAATAAAGGAGTTTTTCCATAGTTTAGGAAAACATCCTAAAGCATCGGAATATGATTTAATTAATGCTGGAGGTATTCTATATGGACCCGACCTGTAATCGAAGTCCAGTTGGGAGATACAGCAATCGCGAATTGGTGGTTTGCAAAAAATTATTAATATTTGATTTAAATTCGGAATGCCAATAATTAATTCTTCATATAAAACTAGGTAACGACTTCTATCAGTGGAAAGGTCAGAATAGTCTATTTGGCTGGTGAAAATCCCAAAATATTTTAAAGTCGGAGAGAGGAAATACCAATATATTAATTCCTTTAAATATATCAATCTACATCTAATCTCCATGAAAAGAAGAGCAGAAGGAATTCATGCGCTATCTTACAAAATAACACTGATTATAAATACTAGAAAAGGTCTGGCTTAAGCCCATTGAAGGTTACTCGAATTAAAGTTGGTGAGCTCGGGATCGTTTCTATTAGAAAATAGCACAGTTGAGACGGTTAGAAATAATCGAGAACGAATAAACCCAGTTAGAATAATGTTATAAGGATTTTTGAAGTAAACAGCTGGCAATTACGGGGAGCGGGGCGGGGCTAGGCTAAGGCAGGAGTAAAAGCTGATTCTACGTTAGCGTTTAAGATGAAATACATAAAATGACAAGTAAAAGGACATCCTAGTATTAGCGGCCGAATAATATCCTCCAAGCTGGAACTTTTACTGCTTACGCTTTCCAGAATGTGTTACAAGTTGCATCAGTATTTGTGCTATCTTCAACGATTTCAAACATTAAATTCCATTTAGACGTAGTTTCAAAAACGCTTATGATCAAACTGGTAATTAAGATCGAAATCATAATGCTTTAGTACTTCCTCTTACCTCCTAATTTAATTTATGTCAAGATTTACGGAAATGGCTTCTTGCAAAAAGTTCTCATTTCATATGCTCATAGCTCGTAATTACAACCAAACAATATTATTTGTTTATTTCAAGCCATTACAAAGTTTCCAAAGTGTGAGTAAGATATACCACTTTTTCGATAACGAGAACTTTAATAAATTCTAAATAAATTTGTTCGACGGGTCCAACAAAAAGAATCAGAATCTCTTCTTAAGCCAGTAGAACAAATTTTGAAAAAAAATCAAATGTATGGAAACATCTAATTGCCATCTATGCTTTATTATCAAGGAATAGAAAAATTGGAATTTAAAACGATTTAACTACATATAATTAAATATTTCCTGAAATAAACACACAAAAATTTTCATATGTACCCAAAGGAAAATGATCCATCACTATTCACTTCATTGTAATCCGTGGCGGCGTCAGCTTGAACACACAGCAAGAAATATGTTACAGTTAAAAGGAAGAGATAAATCCACATTTTGTCCTTCCAATCCAATGCCTGTTCCGTTAACCACTATAACTTCACTTTTATCACAAAACCAACAAAAACAAAACAATCGACGCAAAACGCAAAACCGAACCAAATCTTTTCGCTTTCTCGTCGGACCTCTAAAACAGTAGCAACTGGCTATCTTCTTCTCAGAACACATTTTATATAGCATTGCCCAGTCCACCCACACCCAGACCCAAGATCAGAAGCTCGAAAATTTCTGAACTGCAGAGCATCCCCTTTTACACAAGTTCGAAAATTCACGTCTCAGATGGACATGAATGAAGCAAAGGGGATTGGGTGCTTCCAACTTGAGCCTACGGTACGGACCCCAAACACCACCGCATGGCGTTAATTGACCGCATCGCTACTGGCGCACTCTTCAGCCACCAGCAATTCACTTGCAATGGAATAGACCCATATTTCCTTCATTCAAGAGAAGGTGCCGGACAATTAGTGTTTTCAGAAATACACGACGGGGCTAATTATAAGGTACCACCGCAAGTTTTTATATTGTTCTCCACCTGTTGGGTGCGATATGTTGCCCTGTCCGAACCACTTAATTTTCTTGAGAGGTTAGGTCAATGTCTCTGGCACGTATTTTATGTAACCGATATGCAAATGTTTTTAATTGGTCCCGCTTGTAGCCGAGCTTCACGTGCAGCTGATTGCGTTTTGGCGGCTTTAACTGGTAATTGCGGGCGGAGTACTTAATAGTTCTGTTTTGTCTTAATAATTGAGTGGTTGGAGATCCGGAACTTTCATAACCGTCTGCCGGTTTAGGTTTCAGTAAGAATATACCTGTGCTTTTTGTAATATGTGGGCTGGTGGCACAAACCGTCTTGAAGAGTGGCTTAATTTTCGGTCTGTTTTGGAATTAGACGCAATAAGACCAGATCCCATGAAGGGCGCGAACAGTTGGTAAATTAGTTTACTTTTCAGCGAATTACTTGCTATCAGATTTGCACTTGTTGTATTTATATACAAGTTAACACTATTAAGTTGTTTAATTATAGGTAAAATTTAATTTCTAGTAATTTATGAAATAATATAAAAAACAACGACATTCTTAATGGTCACAGTGTACAATTGATTATTCGGCTTGTAGGCGACGTTGCGTTCGTAATATCTTTTATTAACTCAATGTTTCGGTCAATATCGTGACCGTGACCAAAACAGTTGGAATTAATAACCGAAGCATCGGGGGAATAAAAAGATGCAAAATTTTTCACCTGACTGACCACTCAGACACTCAAATAATAAAATATAATAATAAAAATATTAAACGTGATTTTTATATTTCAGTGCATTTTTAAAAACCATGTTTGGCCCCATTCTCTGAACGAAAGTAGAATTAGATTATTCTCTATGTTTTTAAACTCTGTAGAGTCGCTTTGACTGAAAAATAAAACTGGAAAAGTAGGGTGGCTTAGCGAATTGAATCAAATAGTTTCAGTCGATGTACCTTCAGCTTCAAAATTTACGAGTTATACGAGTAGTCGGTAGAAAAAACAATAGATGTAGGGTGGGTAAAAAAAGCTAAAGCACTCCGCAATGTGTTAAAGCAAAGACGTGTGTTCTTTCATTGTTTGGATTATAATATAGGAAAAAAAACAAAAAGCTGACAAGTCTTAAAGTTATTGTAAAATGTTTCGAATGTATAACAAGATAAATAACATCTTTTGAATGTAACGTAAAGTGATACTAAAGAAAAAAAAACAAAGGAAAACTATTAATTAACAAGAATTTAAAAGAAAAGAAAAGGGAACTCGAACTATACATTGAAAAAAAACAAAAGGTAATTATTGCACGCAGACTCACGAAATCTTATTAGGAGAAAATTTTCTAGCAATATTTGCCGCAGCCGAGCCTAGGCACTGAACTTGCACAGGCAGTGTATTCTATGATGGCCTGAACAAAGAAGGAACCCATACCAGGTTCAACAACGTAAATTATCTTATGAAAGAAGCATCGGTTTCTACATGAGATGTCCCAGTTTAAAAAACAGTACGGAGAGAAATGATCACGTTGCAGGATTTTGTTACTACATGAGATGTCCGTGGAAGAGAATATTAAATCCCCAAAAGTTAAGGAGGATAAACTGAGAGCTTTAGTTAGTTCAATCAAGTGGGGAACGGAAGAAGCGAAGTAAGGAGCCAGAGTCTCCACAGTTCCCATATACTTTTCGCAGGATAACAGTAGCATAGTAGCAGCAAGATATCCTTTCCATTTCAGACGAATTCCATTTGCTTTGAGAAGGAAGACCCTTAGGATGTCTTCAAGAACTTAAATAATAACACGAGAGTTAGTGGGATACTGAACATTGTCCTGCGTCACTTGCCTCTAGAAGCGATCGACATATACACTACGCTATTCAACATAATCTGTTGAATAATGCCCACTATCCAGCACACTGGAAGGTAACAGTGGTGTACCGTGTTTGTAAAGGTAATAAATAGGTCGTTGTTACAGTTTGCTGAGGGCAAAAGAAATTTCGTATAAACAATTTTGATTCAAAACACCATGATACCATTCGGAGCTGGTATTCGGGATTTAATGGAATAAAATAGAATAAAGCTCAATGTGTAGGCACCGTCTGGTTGACTTTGTGAAAGCCCTCGACACCGTCTGGTTAGAGCGCCTTATTTATAAGTGACTCAGGTATGGAGTATCTGCCTCTATGCCATAAATGATCTATAACATGATAATGGATAAAAAGTGCGTTGTAAAAAGTGGCTACGTTACTTCAAATATAGTCTTAGATATTAACAATGGGTTGCAGAAGGGTGCGGGTATCTCCCCTATCCTATTTAATATTTACACTAACGACCTTGCGGCTCCTTCACCTATGCGGACGACCTTATTGCGTACAAATCAGTCCCAAAGGTCAATCTTATCATTATTATTCTTTTGCAATGTGACTTTGACAAAATACAAAGATATTGCGATGAATGGAAGCTAAAACAATTTCCATAAATTGAAAATCATCCTGTAAATACACGAGAATTCAGGATACTGGGCTGTGACGAGAAACTGCCGCAAATGAAGTTTGAGGTAAGGTACCTAGGGATCTGGCTGGATCAGAACCTGTGTGATAAACATATGGGTCCTGCTTTGGCAAAGGCCAATGGAACTTTAGAAATGACGAAAGGAGCGTGTTACAATCAGCACCTTGACTCTAAAGGTTAAGGTGACATTCTACAGAATTTTGATTAGACCTATACTGACACACAGCTGCCAGGCGTGGTTCAACATCTCTTAACATCTCAGGATACATGGAAAAATTTCGAGTGCCCAAAAGAGAATATCTAGGTAAGCCTAGGATACTCGAAGTCGACTACACAAAATACTACGCTTAAAATGTCCTGTACAACAGGTTGGATAATATCCTGATTAAGCTGACACACTATCACTTTACAAAAGCGATTACAGGCATCCGATCTCGAGAGGTATGCCCCCAAGAAGTATTCGTCTGTGTGGAAAAAAAAGGGATCCGGGATAGAATGAAAGTTCCTCTGATTTATCACATACATAGATCTGCTAGAAATGAAGCAATTACCCATAGTAGAGACGATCTGGACAATAAGAAGTTGCTCCGTTTCAGCATTAGAATCTCCGGGCATATCCGAAAAGTTGGAGAGAACCATAAGATCAGATAATAAAAATTTAAAATTAGCATTAAAAACCAGAAAAACTGTTGGCACCATTTTCAGTAAATTAAAAGACATGTAAGACATGTAAGACCTAGGGTATAAAATACCACGCTTAGGTGGGCAGGGAGCACAGTGTCACCTGGCATATATAGGAGTGACCAGGCAGTTCCTCAAAAACAGACTGGCAAACCATCGATCCTATTTAAATAGTAAAAATTCCAACAAAACCGCCCTTGCAGCTCACTGTCTAAATAATAAACATACCGCTAATCTTTAAAACGCTATAATTTTACAAAAAGAATCAAATTTGCAAAAAAAAAGTTATCGATGCCCTGCACATATACAGCACTCTTAATACAATGAACAGAAAAACGGATATCAATAGTATAAATTCGACCTACTGTACATTTTGGGAGGGCTCAGTTCACAAATAGTAACATTGTCACTAAGTACCTACTTACAGACAAGACGGTTTTCCGCGCTTTCACGTTATAGTTTTATAGTTTTTGTAGTCGGTAATATGTTGAATTTATTGAGTTTTGTCGTTGTTAAAAATGTTTAACTTATTTTTGGACAAACCTTAGCGTTGTAAGTAGTTTTCTTCTATCTTGATTTGTGACATAATTTATATATGTATGTTGTGCATAGAGACGAGAATAGACCTCCTGATAAATGCGGACAACCGGACCGCAAAATATAGAGGAATAAAAAGTTTTCTAAAAGTGAAAGCTATGGGTTTTAAAATTAATTAGTATCTATATATGGCCTACAATCCTGAGAACACACAATTACATAATCAACTTCAGCTGTGTAAAATCACAACATGAAAAAAATGCATAGGGAAGACAGAAAATACTCAAAAAAGAAAAGAAAAGGCAAATGAAAAGTAAAAAGAAAGGTCGCAGAAATAAAAAAGGTAAGAAAAAGGGTTTCAAAAAAAGTAGCAGCGATGCATACCTTCAGCGTATGGATGGAATGTTTCTTACTTGTGTGTGACGCATTATAGTATTCGTCGTTAATAATTCTAAGCTATGAACTTCGATTTTGCACTCGCACAAGAATTGTTTTATAATGTCTTCATAAGACAAACAACATATTGTATGGGAGGGGGATAATCCTAACGGTTCTAGAGATAACGACACTTGAAGGTTTTTTGGTCCTTTTCTACGTAGATATAGAATACTAGTGACTTTTAAATAAGTGTCTAGTCACTCTCCTACTTCTCTTCGTAGCCACTAACTACGAATTTTCAATTTTCAAAATCAAAATTTTGTTTTTTTACCTTTTTTCACATAAATACATAAATTTCTCGAAAAAAACTCTAATTAATATGCACTTTCCTTCCATAATTTAGAATCACTTTAATTTTATGTCCATCTACTTTCTTTGGTGATAACCCATCCCAAAGCCGACCCTTATCCCGCATGCCTTTCTATGAACAATGACGACGAAAATTTTCGGAACTATAAAAAAGGAATAAATTTATGTCGGTTCAATAGAGGTTCAATGTTTTCAAGGAAACGAGTGAGATGAAAAGGTACCAACCCTATTATAAGAGATATCATTGGCCTTAATAAACAAAATATTTCACTAAGACAAAACACCATAACATTGTAGTACGATTGTTAGGCATTGGCTAACAATAACTTTTAAGTTCTGGATTGGACGAGGTGAAACTATCACCAAACCACCAAAGTCACTCGATTTAATTTTTTTTTTGTTCCGAAAATTTTTCATTTCATTGTTCATAGAAAGGGCGGCAGAAAAGATCGCCGTCGTTGGATAGGTACTTATGGGGATTTCAATTTATACCAGAAAAGTGCATCACTTTAACTGGGATACCCTATATAATTATTTAGGTTATGTCGAATTTGTTTTTTTATTTAGCTTATAAAAAGAAGACGTTTTAGTTTTTTTGCTCCTTTTTTGCTTTAGTTTATTTTCCGATTACTTTCAGTACCTACATATGTGAGATAAAAAATATTTGGTAATTCCAACCACTTGTGCATTAATACCTACTCCAGCGTTGTTAATTCTAACCCTAAAGAAGGGAGAAGAAGAAGAAGTAACAACTGACTTTTATCAGAAAAATGTGTTTCATTATGAAGGTAACTGGTTGAACAAAGATTTTAGTTGCTACAAGAAGACCGAAATATTTACATATCATGTGCCACAAAATTCATTTCAAAAATTTGTCACTGTTCAGAGTTTTCACTTAATTTCCAAAATTTCTTAATTATTGCCCCGATCTCGCTTACTATTAATAAGTTTCTGTGTAAAGTAGTGAAGATTTTAATTATTCGCTTGTCGTCTTCATTCAATATCACTAGTCTTTGAATTTTATGAAACTATATTAAATAATTTTCAAAAATTAGTAAACTGTTTTTTGGGCAAAAAAAGGGTGTACCATGATAAGAAATTGTAATATCTCTTCTTTTTTCACCTTCTAAATGCAAATTTCCTCACTTCCATCTTCATTGTGGTTCCATGAATGAATGAATCACATGACTTAACACGATAAGAAAGGCGATAAACCCTAGACATCATTAGAAATGGAAAACAGTTTGATAAGTTCGTCAAAACTCTGTCAGACTCCGACAGTTGGTAGAGCCAGTTTCAAAATCTTGCGATTTTTTTACTGAACGATGATTTCACTGATCCGACATAATAGAGTCCCCCTGCGGTTAGTCCATTCATTGCAACTGATGAAATAATTAATTATTTCCCGAAACATTTTCTTGTTGTTTTCGTTAATGAGTTCTTAACAAATGTTCGATTGGACCGCATATAAGATGGATGGATTTCCTGTTAAATGATATGGTGGGTGACTATCACAAATGGTCCTCTTAACAAACGAATTTTATCAAGGTCATGCACTCATGCACTTACAGTGTTCAAATTCAATTGTAAGATAATTTTCAGTGTCAAAATTCAAATCTCAGATGATTCTGTTTTAGCACTTGGGGTAATTTACATTAGAGCCGATGGGTTCAGGAATTATGAAACAAGGAATTACCCCTCTGGGATATTGCCTATAATTAGCCAAAATAGATTATATTGCACATAAATAACATTAAACGCGTGCTACGTGTTTTTGTAAAAATATTATATAAAGCAGTTTTCTGCTTTTAACTACTTCAATCAAAATTTAGTTGTAATTTTGAAATTCGTCTTTCTATTTATTGAATACCAAAAAAATTGACAAGTTAGTTTTTACGATATCTGATGTTGAAGAAACTACGCAGACGTTGAAAAAAGTGATATATATTTTTAACTTCCCACTTGGAAGTTTTTGTAATGGGTTCGATTTTTCGAATTCAAAATTTCGACATATCTCCACGTTTCGAGATCCCTAGAGCCCGAATCCATAGTTTTTAGACAGATGTCTATATCTGCGTGTGTACGTACATTCGTGAACTTTATTTCGTCTCGAATATCTGGAAAACAAAAGATGATGTCGACTCCGGATCAATTTCCTTCGATGCATAATTGATAATGAACACCCGGTAGTGCTTGCAAGAAATTTGAATTGAATTAATCTTTAAAAAGCAAACAAAATGTCCAAATGGAAAGTTGGCAGTGTGAATAGACCATCGCACCCACTTTATTTACTCAGCAAACCATGTCAAAATTTCCTTAAAATTCCCGAAGATAAATTTAGAAGTCTGGACGATTGGCCATGGAGTGACCCTATATAAAATTCTTTAAACCCTAAAACTTAACAAATTCGTGAAATATAACATTCAAAGAAACAAAAATCGGGAACTAATAGGGTCAACATACCAGAATTGTTTGAAGCCCTATAGAGAAAACCCCACAGACGTTATCGAAAAAATGAAACTATAGTTCTGTGCTATTTTTCCACAAACATAGCCAATAGAGTGACACTGTTGAAAGAAACATTGAGTTAAGAATCCAAAAACCGCTAACTCACTACAGGAATTTACAATATAAATACCCTAAAATATCATAACAACGGTAGTGTTCCATACTCTGCGGCTTCAAAATTCCAGTGGAGATAAAATATAAAAAATAGCATGATGGAAAAAAAGTACCACTTTCTGAAAAAAAGTGACTTGACGGATTTTTGGATTTCCTTAATTCATCGTGATGATAATCTAGATTACTAAGAAAACCCTTACTGATTGAGTTCGAAGAAGTATAGACCGGTGTGGCACTCAATGCGTTAATCTTTCTACTACGACCCCATCATTTGTACAGTCAAGAAAGGAACTGCATTTTTTTATTTACAGAGGGGATATTTATTTCTATTTTTATTTACATTCAAGTTTATTGAAAATACTACGACCCAACCAATTAATAAATTGTGTAGTCCCCGCCATTATCAAGAACGGCGTGGCATCTTCTGGGCATGCTTTCAACGAGTTTTTCCGCATATTCAATCAACAGCGAACGCCTTATCTGTCGAATCACCCATGCTAGCTGCTTAAGATTGTACA